>PISX010030166.1:0-19051 GCA_004024625.1 Mellivora capensis | reverse complement strand
AGAACCAAGATGCCCTTCAACAGACGAATGGATAAAGAAGATGTGGTCCATATACACTATGGAGTATTATGCCTCCATCAGAAAGGATGAATACCCGACTTTTGTAGCAACATGGACGGGACTGGAAGAGATTATGCTGAGTGAAATAAGTCAAGCAGAGAGAGTCAACTATCATATGGTTTCACTTATTTGCGGAGCAAAACAAATAACACGGAGGACATGGGGAGATGGAGAGGAGAAGGGAGTTGAGGGAAATTGGAGGGGGAGATGAACCATGAGAGACCATGGACTCTGAAAAATAACCTGAGGGTTTTGAAGGGGCGAGGGGTGGGAGGTTGGGGGAGCCTGGTGGTGGGTATTGTGGAGGGCACGCATTGCATGGAGCACTGGGTGTGGTGTAAAAACTATGAATTCTGTAACGCTGAAAAGAAATAAAAAAAATAATAAATTAAAAAAAAAGAATTAGCCATCACAAATCCTTATTGGGTTTGCAATTGTGCTTGTGCTACATTATTTTTAAAAAGAATCAGGAATATGAACCCCTTACTGGATATACCATTTGCAAATATCTTCTCCTATCCAGTAGGCTGCCTTTTCATTTTGTTGATGGTTTCCTTTGCAGTGCAAAATATTTTGGATTGTTATAGTCCCACTTGTTTATTTTTGCATTTGTTTCCCTTGCCTGGGGGACATATCTGTAAAAATGTTTCCACTGCTCTTGTCAGAAAAATTACTGCCTATGTTTTCTCCTAGTAGTTTTATGGTTTCAGGTCTCACATTTAGGTCTTTAACGCATCTTAAGTTTATTTTGTGTAGAGTAGAAGAGGATGGTCCAGTTTCTTTTTTGGTTTTGTTTTGTTTTGTTTGTTTGTTTTTTGCATGCAGCACCATTTGTTGAAGAGACTGTATTTACCTCATTGTTAATTCTTGCCTCCAATTGTTATAGATTACTTGATCATATAAGCATGGGTTTATTTCTGGACTCTGCATCATGTTCTATTGATCTGTATGTCTATTTTTTTTCTTTTTTTGCCAGTACCACAGTGTTTTGATTACTATAGCTTTGTAACATATCTTGAAATCCTGGATTGTGATTCCTTCAGCTTTGTTCTTTTTCAAGATTGCTTTGGCTATGCAGGGTCTTTTATGGTTCCATAAAAATTTTAGGATCACTTATTCTAACTTTGTAACAAATGGTGTTGGTATTTTGACAGAGATTGCATTAAATTTGTAAATTGCTTTGGTCAGTATGGACATTTTAACAATATGGATTCTTCTAACCCATGAGCATGGAATATTTTTCCATTTGTTTGTGTTATCTTTAATTTCTTTCATCAAGTTTTATAGTTTTCAGAGTCTAGGTCTTTCACCTCTTCTGTTATGTAAAGAACTTATATAGCTCAACACCAAAACCCAAATCATTCAATTAAAATAAGCAAAGCCCTCGAGTAGACATTTTACTGAAAAAGACATACAGATAGCCAGCAGATACACAAAAAGATGTTCACCATAACTCATCATCAGGGAAATGCAAATCAAAACTACAATGAGATATTGCCTCAAACTTGTCAGAATGGCTAAAATGAACAACAAACAAACAAACAAAAGCAAACAAAAAACAAAACAAGGAGAAATGTCAAGCACTGGTCAGGTTGTGGACAAAAAGGAAACCTCTTAAAAAAAAAAAAAAAGGAAACCTCTTGCCCTATTGGTGAGAATGCAAATTGGTACAGCATATGGAAGAGAATATGGATGTTCCTTAAAAAACTAAAAATAGAATTACAATACAATCCAGTAATTCCACTACTGGGTAGTTACCCTCTCCCCCCATTCAAAAAGAAATCCCCATGCTAATTCAAAAAAGTAAGATAGTAATTCCACAACTGGATATTTATCCCTCAAGAAACAAAATCCCTAATTTGAAAATGTTCATTGCAACATTATCTGTCATTGGGAGAAGCATTATTTATCTTAGTCGAAATATGGAAACAACCCACATATCTCTCCATAGATGAATGGATAAAGAATAGTATTTATTCTTTGCAAAAATATGTATATGTAATGAAATATTACTCAGTCATAAAAAAGAATGAGAGCCTGACATTTCTAACAACATGGATGGACCTAGAGGGTATTATGCTCAGTGAAATAAGGCAATCAGAGAAAGACAAATTCTATATGATATTACTCATATGTGGAATTTAAGAAACAAAACAATAGAGAGACAAATGAAGGAACAGTCTCTTAAATATAGACAACCAACTGGTGGTTACCAGAGGGGAGGTCCGTGGGGGGATGGGTGAAATAAAAAGAATGAATCATTGAAATTCGGATTGGCCCTGATTTATGAATTCATTGAAGAAGAAGGCATAACTTCCAGTAGCTGTGTTTTTGTTCTTTATGAACACACAAAAAACAGACCATGTAAGGTCTCATAAACCAGGATACATAATGAGTTCATGTTTGAGGAATTTATTTATGGGTGGTTCATTCCCTTATTTCTTTATTTGGTTCTTATTAATCTGCCTGCTATGTGATAAAATTGATGCTAGTAATCAGGATACAATACCTGGGGAGAAATCGGACCAGGGCTATTCTCCCTGAGTAGTGGGATTATCCAAAGAGCAAACTTAAAACTTGGACTTAGAGGTCACAGATTCTGGGCAATACTACCACATTTGAGAGAACTTGGGGAAAGAAGTTAAAAGATAAGCTTCTTTAGAAGTTGTAGACAAGGAGTGCTCAGGATCATAAAGGTAAAACTAAGACAATAGGTAGGGCTAGGAAAAAAGGAGTCTTTCTGGTTACTACTGGTTATCATGATCCTTTAGCATCTCCCTGGGGCATAGAGGATCAAATGACAGAGCCCAGAATTTGGGCATGGTAAGATAACCAGCTTTCTGCAGGGGAAGCTGTGCAGATGTGTTTATGAGCAGATGTGTCACTGCTTGCCTATTTTTGTTGGTGATTCTTTCTGTTGATAGATAGATTGTGTCAGGCCCTTCATTCTGCTACTCCTCCCTCAGCCACTGTTTCCCTCCTGCTGACACCTGCCTCAGAACAAAGACTCCCTACAGGGAGGTAAACAGAACTTTCACTATATCATTATTTAGAATCTGGCCCTCTGAATCCCACTCCTGAAATGACTTTGCATGATTTTGACAATGTTTAGTGTTGGTTTGTGCATTCTGCAATGGACATGACAGATTTTTTTTTAAAGATTTTATTTACTCATTTATTTGACAGACAGAGATCACGAGTAGGCAGAGAAGCAGGCAGATAGAGGAGGAAGCAGACTCCCTGCTGAGCAGAGATCCCGACGCGGGGCTCGATCCCAGGACACTGAGACCACGACCCGAGCTGAAGGCAGAGGCTTAACCCACTGAGCCACCCAGGCGCCCCATGACAGATTTTTTAAAAACCTTTCTTCCTTTGAACTAATAATAGAGAAATACAGCCACATCTGGACTCAAAAGTTGATGTGATGTTGGAACGTGAGAGGTGGGTTTGCAGAAAATACCATGGGGCGGGAGGAGGGTGGGGGAGGAAATGTCCAGGGTAAAGCCATTGGCCAGGGAAATAAGATAAAGTAAAGGATCTGGAGGATGCTAAGGATAGATAGAACTAGAGCTACTAATAGCATTTTATACGGTGTCCAACAACAGGCACTGTACCTCTGATACCTTCAGGAGCATGACTACTCCAGCCAAGGAGTAAGAAGTGAATGGGCTCCCACACCTATACAATTTGGGAAAGAGGGCTCTGGGGATACAACCTCCCAGGCCCTAATCTAGTTTCAGATTCAGCTTTAACTTCACCCTCTCTCTAGAGGCTCATCCATGACTGCCAAAGACTGCAACATACCCAGAACCCTAGGGTCAACCAGCTCCATCTCCTTGGGAGCTCAAGGGAAAACTCCAGGGTCAAGTTTGCACATAACAGCTGTGGTGCCTGGTTTGTGTGTGTTTGGGAAAGGAGGGAGTGGCAGAGAGCTAATTCTGGACACCCAGGGGATCTTCCCTTAGGTGACTTAAAGAACCACACCAAGGTTTCTGGATGCCCAAGAGTGAGAAGTAAGGACATGCAGGGCCCTGAGTGTACTATCCAGGAGCCATATGGTTGTGCATGTGTGTATTGCTACAGACAGCTCTCTACACTCAGACACACACGTTTGAAGAAGTTGTCTGGGCCCAGCTTCCCATACTCTGCCTCACACTCAGGTGAGTGTTTTCCTGGTGAGGTGGGCTTCACAGTCCCATTTGAGCAGCCTAGTCTCAGGGGCCCAGAAGCTGCCACCTGCTCCCTTTGGTCCTCATTGAGCAGTTGTCATGAGAGGTCCCTGCAAGTACCTTATGTGCTGCAACTGTGGATCCTTCACATTTTAGTGAGCAATTCTGTTGTAAGGACTTAAGCTATCCTATTTCTGAAAAACTGTTTTATTGACCCATTTCATCTTATGTTTACTGGGTGTGATAATAAATATTTGGTTATTTTTCAATGTATGTTGACCTATTTTTTTTCTCGTATCCTTCAAGTTCCCTTCTTCAAGTGGAGACGCATTCAAAAATTAACAAAATATATTTTCATGTACTTAATGACATGCTTTAATGTGAACAATGATTAATAAAAATAAATAATTAATAAAAATATTCCAAATGAATATATTCCCTGAGATATTAATATTGGAAGACAACATTGTTATTAATGGAATACTACATATGGTATATAATAAATCATACAATATTTGACTATCATGTGTAATATATATCACCTTGATTTCAGAACAATTTTTGTGTATCTTAAAACTCCATTTTTGCTTTCCACTTTGAAACCCTTGATTCTTTTAAGTTTGAGGCTCATGAAGTTTTTTTATTGTTCTCAGGAACTGCACCTGGGTGCCACCATGACCGTTTGCAATGCCTCCCTGGGTCATCCTCCTTTCTTCATTCTCCAAGGCATCCCTGGGATTGAGGACAAACACAGATGGATCTCTATCCCCTTCTCTTCCATGTACTTCGTCACCATCCTTGGGAACTGCACTATCATCTTCATTATCTGCACAGAGAGCTCCCTGCACAAGCCCATGTTCCTGCTTCTCTGCATGTTGGCGCTTACAGACCTGGGCATGTCCACCACGACCATTCCCAAGGTGCTGTGCATCTTCTGGTTTGGCCAGAATGAGATCAGCTATATGGGCTGCCTGGTCCAAATGTTCTTCATCCACTCTATATCTGCCTTGCAGTCTGCCATCTTGACAACCATGGCCTTTGACCGCTATGTGGCCATCTGTGAGCCCCTGCGCTATGCCACCATCCTTTCCAATAGTCGCATTGGGCTCATTGGCCTCCTGAGTTTAGTGAGAGCCATCCTTTTCATTCTGCCCATGCCTGTCCTCCTCCAGAAGATGCCTTTTCATACAAATCATGTCATCCCAACCACCTATTGTGAGCACATGGCTGTGGTGAAGATGGTGTGTGTGGACACCACAGTCAACCGGATTTATGGTCTGGTGGTGGCCTTGGTGGTTGTTGTGCTAGACATTTCAGCTATTGGCTCGTCTTATGTGCTTATCATCCGGGCTGTCCTGCGACTGTCTTCTAAGGAAGCCCACCACAAAGCAGTCAACACCTGCACCACACACATCTGTGTCATGCTGATCTCTTATACACCCTCACTCTTCTCTTTTCTCACTCACCGCTTTGGCAGGGGAATTCCACCCCATGTACACACGATTCTTGGAAACCTCTACTTCCTTGTACCTCCAATGCTCAATCCTATTATTTATTCAGTGAAAACCAAGGAGTTTCGCGACAAACTGACCAAATATGGCTGCCGGAAGAAGGAATCCATAACCATTGCCCATACTCAGAAGCCTGTTTGATCATCCAACATTAGGGAGTATGAGAAAAAAAATGTTTCTGAGCAAATTGGCAACTGGCAGAAATGTGTCATACTGTCCGATTAACTGCCAAAATCTTGGACAGAGAGGCTAAGTCATAGGAGACCTTCATACTCTCAGTAACTGCAAAGTAAGACTATCATCCCCTTTGATATGAAAGTAATGATGTAGTCTCTCCATAGTAGAATGGTAGTTGGGCCAATTATTTGCTTCCAAAGCATTTTGAACAAAAACACACACTGAGTGCATGTAAAGTAAGATGGAGTGTTTCCTACATAGGTAATATAAACCAAACAATAACTTGCCCACCAACATGCCATACAAAGCCAAGGTCTGTTGGGTGAGAGTGTGCATTTGTATTTGAGTGGTTAGGGGGGATTAAGACGTATGGATTGGGGACAGTGAGAAGGGACAAAGAAAGTACAAGATAGTATTTATAGTCACTTTGATATTTTCTCTGCTGGCTGGCCTCAGCTGTGGGTATACTGTGTCTTGTTGTTTCCAAGAAGAACCAAGGAATATGTACAGGAGACATAATCCATAAACTCAAATATTTCAGATGAAAGGAAATGAAAAGGAGAAGTTCCTGAGCTTAAACGTTTAAAAGCATGTGACCTGATTTTGTACTTGTAAAAACTCCCAGAGTCCTCTCTCCCACTCCTCTCAACTAATTCACTGTTTGGCAAGATTCTCTTACAAAGGGAACTTCTGAGAATGTCCTGTTACTGGTATTAGTTGTAGAAGTCTGTTTTATACTGGAACCCTTTGATTGCAGACCACTGCAAGGCAATTTCCATGGGCATCTGGAAAGAAGGCCTGAACAAGGGAGCTGTGGAGCTCAGATCCTGGTCCCCGGTGTGGGAATTTGTTACATTCAGAGGATATTCTTTCTTGCTCTAGAGAATTAATGTAGTTGTAATGGCAAGTATTAGAAATTGCACGGAGCTGGAAAGCAGAAAGCTTCTAGTGTGTCTATCATATTGTAGAACTCATATATGAGGCAAAATTCAGTGAATAGGATGCCTACCCTTCATGCCACATGGCCACTATTTGGATGGAACTCTTACAATACTTCAACTGCAGGGCGATGGATGAAACTTCTTCAGAGAGTTGTGCTTGCTGTAAGAAATAATAATAAACGGTCCCAGTAGCCTGCACAGCTCAATAACAAGGACTGAGAAAGGTAGGCTGTTTCAGAACTTGAAATAAAGGGCACAACCTTCAGGAGAGAAAAATGAGGATTGCGTAAGAAGTGCCATTTCTATGAATGGAAGAAACAGGAGCAGGGACTGAGGAGCAGGGTTCTCCCTGTCTGAAAAGAGTACCAAGGTCAGACATTGAATCCTCCATAAAACATAGACACAATTCAAACCAAAACAGAGCCCTGAGCACAAGGTTTTATGATTCATGATGTAACTGACAAATGAGTAGCCAAGAGTGAACAGGCCTGAGGCACTCACAATCTGAGGAGCTGTGTGATAGCAGGAGCCTAGGTTTTGCTGAGATCTGAGAGTGATTTTCTTTCCATCTGATTTGAATGGATTTTGAGTATTGAAGGGAGTATTCCTGCAGTAAATATTTTCCCTTCTGGTTTTTGGTGAGCTAGTCTGTAAACAGGAGAAGTCTTTCTTTGTTTTACTGAAGTTTGGGGCTAAAATTTTATTAAGTCTAAAACACAATACACTTGGGAGAATGTGTGGGGAATGCTGGCAGTAGCAGCTAGGAAAACTGGGGAACTAGAACAATCAAAGAAGTCACTGGAGGAAGCCTGACTGTGTCTGCCTTCCTCACTGGACTTTTTTCCTTCTTCACAAGTGTTATTAATCTGTGGTTGATTGTTTTTTCCTGCAGGATGAGCTCGATTTCTCTCCTGTGGCCTTACTGGAAATGTCCCAAATGATGATATGGGACACAGTACTGATTCCCAACTCAAGGTTGGCTGCTTGCTGCTTGGAAAATCAATACCAGAGAGTCAAATGATGGTGGGGAAGGTTGCTTTTTCAGGAAGCCAGCAACTTGGAAAGGTGGAGGACTAATGTCTCCAAGACATCTTTCCTATCCAGGTGCAATGGAAGGCTTTGGAAATGGTCAGGGGTGTCTGTGTAAGAGAAGGAAGTTATTCTCATGTGGATACCTGAACAGAGGCACTGGTGTCCCTGGAAACTGTTTTTCAATATAGTCAGGACATATCTCCTGGGAAAGTTCTGTTCCTTCATTTCTCAAGGCTAGTGGTCTACAAATCTCAAAAGGAGTAAATTTGTTCAGCTACAGAACAAGGCACCTATGTCAGCAAGCAAGGGATGTGTAAGCTTGCAGCTAGTTAACCTTCATACTGGTTGCAGTGTTGTTGTGTTGACAAACATGTTAACAGACTAGTTTACCCTTAACCCTATAGAATTGTTCCTAGCCATGCAAAAATTAGAACAATGTTCATATGTTCTGGTATCTTGGTCAAATTTAAGTCACTCTTTGCTTGGCTGTCAGGTCTTTAGGGGCTGAATCAATGCCAAATCCATTTCATTTTCATTATCTTTCCTGAGGGATTTCTGCCTGGAGATGTCCTAAGCCCCAAGTAAATTATAAATCATTATACCAGTGATTGTATAATGGTTTTGTATATAATTAACTCCTAAAAATCTCTAGGGGATGGAACAGCTTTCACTGGAGTCTTAGGTCCTGGGACAGAAGCACTGGAGTTTTCACCACTGGGGAATGTAAGCTGGGTGTCCCAGAAAGGAGGGCTTAAGACGGAAGCTTGAATACTGGCAAGTTATTTAGAAAAGTGATCACAGGGGGCGCAGTGTACAAAACAAGTGGAGTGAAATCTGAAAAGAGGAATAGCCAATACAGCGAATTTTTTATTCAGTTGCACAGGATTAGTAGAGATTTTTGTCCAACCCTGCAGAACCAGCTGTAGAGCCTTAGAAGATGCATTTCACAATTGTCATCTGCGAGAGATGAGAAGATTTTACCCAATGACTCCTGTGGAGCTCAGGATTCCTGTGGGGCTCATGTCCTCAACCCCAGGTATTCGTGGTTGTTTAGGCATGAGAGCAGATCTGATGGTTGGGCTGTCCCATGCCATGGAGCTGGGGAAATCCCATGACAAGGAGCTCCAGGTCCTAGGTGTGACCTGATGTCCATTATCTCATTACACCTGCATGGAACTGGTCATAGCTCCAGTGGCTGAGTAGAAAGTCTGACCAAAGACATTAGGGAGTGACATGGAGATTATCTACTGAAACAGTCACATCACTGAGGCCTCACATGAGGTCTGTGGACTGACTTTGAGATTAACAGGGAGCTCACATCTTGAGCACATCTAACAGAATTATTATCTGGATTTTCTAACTTCTAGTAACTGACTTGTCTATCTTTATTATGATAACTCAATTTTCACAGTTACAACTGACTCAGGTAATCTAAGCAGATATTCCCTAAAGATAGTCCTTAAAAATATTTCAAGGGCTCCTAAAAAGAGCTTCTAGTGATGTGCATGGCTCTCCTCAACCCTTATTTTTTTTCTGAGTTTTCTTTTTCACACTGAACTAAATAAGAATGTTATTAATGTTTGCTATCCCAGGTTGTGTTGTTGCTGTCAAAATAATACATGCACTCAAAAAGGCAATCAAATATCATAGGATACACAATTGGATATAAAATTGTCCATCTACTTCAACGTGATGTCAGTTCCCCAAGTCTGTCCTTTAGGCATGTGTTATGTCAACTCATAATTACCTTCTATATTAAAATATTAATGCATAAATATGAGCATCTGGATATAGTTCCCTTTCTCACAATGATGACTCTCCCATCCATATTCCTAGACACTTATTTAGCTTTCATCTTTTGCTTGCAGCAGGTTTTTTGCTTTTTGCATTTCTGCTTGTGTGACACACAATTTCATAGTATGAGGCTGAATATGCTTTTCCCAAACATCTCTTCGATGAGTTAAGATGAATATTCAGGTGAGTTTTTCTGCTTCTACTTAAAGTATCACTGCTTTGTAATTCTATTCTTAAAACTTCAGTCATGTGGCTGCTGTTTTAGTAGACCACTACACATGGGAATATGCTAGCATCTTTATAACTTCTTAGCTTATTGAGTTCATATTAGCAAACCAAATCTATTAATTTACTCTGTGTCTCTTGTTGTATTTTGCCTTATTGTTTTTAAAATATCATGTTCTTTGTTCTTAGAATCTTACATGTCAGTAACTGTGTGAAACAGGTCAATATTCCATTCCATTGGCATCCATATGCATATATAGACATGTATACATATATAAATCTGAGAGATTGATACTTTGAATATATGCCACCAACTGAGGACCTTTGTCCAGTGGTCTGTTCTGAAGGCTTTGACAAACATTGCTCTATTTTGTTTGTTTGTTTGTTTGTTTAAGGCACACAGTTCAAAGAAAAAAAAGTCCTTTTATCATTTGGGGCACTATTAGGAAGTTCTCAGCCTTTTTATATTATAGTTCAATGGAAGAAGCTACTGATTTGATATTTTCTCAAATGGATACAGGCCAGAGGACAGAAATTGGGTTTAAATACTAATTCAAATAGTTAATAAAACAACAGAAGTGCAGTCAAACAGGTCATGCAAAGCGCTGCTGACTATTGTGTTAAAAATAATGTGATGAGCACTGGGTGTTATACACAACTAATGAATCATTGAGCATTATATCAAAAACTAATGATGCACTAACTCTGGGTAACTGAATTTAAGTTAAAAAAATAGAACTACCCTATCATCCAGCAATTGCATTACTAGGTATTTACCCAAAGAATACAAACATACTAATTCATCTTCTTTATCCATTCACATCTAGATTCTTTCCATAGTTTGGCTATTGTGGACATTGCTGCTATAAACATTGAGTGCGCATGCCCCTTCAGATCACTATGATATACAATGGAATATTATGCAGCCATCAAAACTCCCAAATCTTGCCATTTACAATGATGTGGATGGAACTAGAGGATATTATGCTAAATAAAATAAGTCAGTCAGAGAAAGACAATTATCATATGATCTCACTGATATGAAGAACTTGAGAAACAGGAATGAGGATCATAGGGGAAGGGATGGAAAAATGAAACAAGATGAAACCAGAGAGCTAAACAAGCCATAAAAGACTCTTAATCTCAGGAAACAAACTGAGGGTTGCTGGAGTGGAAGTTGTGGGAGGGATGGGGTGGCTGGGTGATGGACATTGGGGAGGGTATTGCTATGGTGAGCACTGTGAATTGTGTAAGAATGATGACTCACAGAACTGTATCCTGGAAACAAGTAATACATTATATGTTAATTTAAAAAGGATAAACTAAATATGAAACTTATAGCCACACAGAATATAGGAGAAAGGGGACTTAGAGTCATTTATCATTCGTGTAAAAGAAAATATACAAGTTAAATAAAAATTAAAAAAAATCCCACAACAATGAATTCAAAGTGATACAGGCACACTGATGTTTATAGCAGCATTATCTACAATAACCAAATTATGGAAATAGCCCAAGTGTCCATTGAGTGACGAATGAATAAAGAAGATGTTATCTATCAATCTATCTATGTATATACACACATGTGTATGTGTATATACATACATACATATATACATACATATATACATGTACATGTATGTACATACATACATATACACACATATAGATATATATAGACATATACACATATATACATATATACTTATATATATTATATATTAAATATATAATGGAATATTACTCACTATAAAGAAGAATGAGATCTTGCCATTTTCAATGATGTGGTTGGAGCCAGGGAGTAAAATGCTAAGCAAAATAAGTTAGTCAGGGAAAGACAAGTACATTATTTCATTATTATTTCATTCATTTGTTAAGAAACAAAACACATGAGCAAAGGTGGGGGGTTGGGGAGAAAGCCAAACCAAGAAACAGACTTTTAACTATAGAGAACAAACTGGTGGTTACCAGAGGTTAGGTGGATGGGGGATGGGTGAAACACATGAAGGGGATTAAGAGCACACTTGTCATGATGAGTACTGAGTAATGTATAGAATTGTTGAATCATACATTGTACACCTGAAACTAATATAACACTGTATGCTAACTAACTTGAACTTAAATAAAAACTTAAAACCAAAAACAAAGTAGGTCTCTTAAACAATTTTTTTCTCTCATAGTTTTGGAAGCTACAGGTCCAAAGTCAGGATGTCATTAGGGTGATATTCCATCTGAAGATTGAAGGGGAGAGTCTTTCCTTGCCTCTCTTCTAGCTTTCGATGAGTGCTGGCAATTCTTGGCATTCTTTGGCTTGAAGACATATCACTCCAACCTCTGCCTCTTTCATCACATGGCTTTCTCCCTTCTGTTTCTTCACATCCTCTTCCCTTTGTGTTTGTCTGTGTCCATATTTCCTTCTTCTTAAGAAGGCCCCAGTCACTAGATTAGGTCCTACCTTAATCCAGTATAACCTTATCTTAATTTGATTACATCTGAAAAGACCCAAATAAGGTCATATTCTGACGTTCTTGGTGAATATGAATTTGGGGTACACTATTCAACTAAGTAAAGCATGCATCTGTTCAGACCAATTCCTTATGTAAATAAAATTCTACAAGCATTATTACTACCTACATAATTATGGGGAAAAAACAAAGAAACTGAGATTCTGTAACTTTTTCTGAAAAATATTATTACACAACTTGAGTTAGAGTGGAAGTGGTTCCATGAGCTATTATATATAAAAATACCTAGAATAACTAGCATAGAGCCACTTCAACAGCTGGTATGTCTGCTGCAATTAGTAGGATGTCAGAAACATAAGATAGGACTCTTCCATTCAGTCCTATTCTAGGACAGAACTACCTCAATCTTAGCTATTGCCCCGAACTTTACGGTTTCTTACTATCCAGTATCCTCACATGTTTATCCAAGTTTACATGTTATCATTCTTCTCTATCATTAATATTATGTTGATAACAGTAGAATACTCATTCCTTTATTTGCTTAGTTTTTTAATCTCTGACATGCCAATCATGATGATGGGCAAGAGTCAGTGACAGGCGTAAATTCTCTATGTTCCACCCTGCAGTGGGAAATCTGGGTTAACTCTGGTTTATGAAGTACACAGAGGCATAGGGAAGACACCATAGGTTAATTATCTGACTCTACTCTGTTTCCTTCCTGCAGAATGAACTTTCCCCAACACACCCTTCATAAGAATAACACCTTCATAGTTAAGAATGAATTAGGAAATTTGTTTACTAAGAGAGATAAATGGCAGAATAGACAGAAGATAATGATTTATTTCTTTTATTATAGGGGTAATATGATTATTCTCCCCTGTTTTGTAAGCATATTCCTACTCTGCAGGCTATGAAAGACCAGGGAAAACTAAAGGAAAAGGAATATTTAGGACTGAGGGCTCTCTCAGTAAAGGTCACATGAAGTGAAGATGTTCTTAAGATTTATAGATGGGCGAGCTGAACAGAGTACAGAGGAAGTCAGGACTGGTTAGAAGTCCCTGTTAGGTTTAAAAAGTACATACATAGCTCTTATCCCCAGTGTCATATATTCTTAAAAATCTCAAGCACAGGGATAGAGATTTAAGAAGGATTTAGAAATTTAGGATTCTTTTTTCCTGATTTTGCAGTCAATAATCACAATTGTTTAAGACTGTGCTAAAACTGTGACTATCTTTTTTAAGATTATTTATTTATTTATTTATTTGTCAGAGAGAGAGAGAGGATGGGAGGAAGAATGGGAGGGATAGAGGGAGAGAGAACACACTGCGGAAGCAGCAGGCAAAGGGCGAATCAGGCTTCCCACTGAGCAACGAGCCTGATGCGGGGCTCCATCCCAGGAACCTCAGCCAAAGGCAGACACTTAACTGATTGAGCCACCCAGTGATCCCAAAACTGTGACTATCTTATTTTTTAGTATTTCTTACCCCATGGAGTCATTTTAACTTTTAGAAATTGAGTTACAAATGGGGTCATTTCTGCCTAACTATTCAATCTTATATTTGGCTTACTACATTATGCAATCGACCCTATGATAACTATGTATTTAAAAATTATTGGATAGAAATCACTACAATGCTTTAAATATTTAAGCATAGCAAACTTCATTATATAAGTTGGTCTTTGTGGATGATCTAAGTCATAGTGGAATATCACTTGAGGAACAGGTAGTTTCCTGTTAATGTATGCTTTTTTTTTTTTTTAAGGTTAAGTTCCTGGTCTCAGAACTTTTGAATTAGTCATCTGGATACATGTTTTCCCTTGCAATGAAACCTTCTGTGATATGCATTTCAATAGTCCCCACATTCTGAGTCTGTAGATCTTTTTCAAGCTTCATTTTTGTTATAAGCATCCACATCATTGCAATCATCCAATTGGTATTGTGAACATGTTGCTTTGCCATTGCATTAGAAACAATTCCTATTGAAAAGATCAGTTTTCTGAAGAGTTGTTACATGTTAAGGTGGTATCCAAATATAGTGAGTATGTCAGGTCCCTTTCAGTACTAAGACATTCTTTAGAAACGGAATTTTAAAAAATGGAAAATAGAACACCAAAGCAAATACAAACTTTCCACCCAGACAAGGAAAGATGACCTTGGCTCATTTACAGAAAAAACACGTGTATAGCTTATGAACATGAACACAGATGTGAAAGTCATCAGGAGACCCATGCTGCAAGAGGGCTCTTATTAAATGGACATAGAAAGAGCTGTCTTGGCCTCTTCCATTTTAGTTTAGTTCGATGAAAGCACAAACATATTGGTTCTTCATTCAAACCAAAACAGAACATGCCAGAACATAAGAAACTACCCCACACAAACACTCTTTCAGGTCTATTTGTTTCACAGCTCATTTAGAGATACAGCTAGGTCTCAGATATTTGGGAAAGGCAATGTCAGTGGTCCTCACTGTTAATTTACTCATGGGTATATTTTCTATGCTCACAGCCTATGCAGGTCCTCTGCAAAGGCATTTGGCCACCTTGTGCCTTATTTCCTTCATTTTTATACCATAGATGATAGGGTTGAGTACTGAAGGTAAAAGAAGTTAGAGACTGGCAAGGAGAACATGAGCAAGAGGTGGGATATTGTGACCTATGCAGCGGGTAAGAGATGAAAAGAGTGCAGGCGCATAAATGACAAGAATAACAAAGAGGTGGGCTGAACAGGTGTTGAGGGCTTTGCAGATAACATCTCTAGAGTTGAGATGTACCACAGCCTGCAGGATGAGTCCATTAGAGAAGCAGATGAGCAGCAAATCAAGTCCCACCACGAGTTGAATCACAAAGAACCCATAAATATGTTTAGGTCTGGTATGGCCACAGGCCATTTTCACCACAGCCATGTGGTCACAGTAGGTATGAGGAATGACCATGTGGCAGAATGTCAACCCTTGAAGTAGAAGAAGCATGGACAGAATAAGAATCACACCTTTGACTAGAGCCACCAGTCCCAGGTGTCCAACTAAGGTATGACTCAAAATTGCATTGTAGCGTAATGGCTCACACACAGCCATGAAGTGGTCAAACGCAATTGGAACAAGTAGGGCTGATGGTACCACAGATGCTTCATGGATGAAAAATATCTGGGTGAAATAGGCATTGGCAGTTATGTCCTGATCATTGAACCAGAAGAGGCAGAGGAGCTTGGGCAACAGAGCCAGAGTAGATATGAGGTCAGCCACCATCAGCAAGGCTAGGAACAGGTACATTGGGCTGTGAAGTGTGGGCTCTGTGACCGGCAGAAAGAGGATAGCACCATTGCCAATGACGGTAACCAAAAGCATAGAGGAGAAAGGAAGATATAACCACAAGACTCTAAGCCTGGTATGCCCATCAAAGTGAAGGTCAGGAAGCTGGAATGGTTGAATATTAGAATGGTATAAACTGTTGGTGGTTGTTAAAGCAAGACTAGACGTCTACCTGTCAATGAGATATATATGGTGGTTTGTTTACACAAGTTTGGCTTTTCATGACTTGCTGAGATGAGACTTAGAGAAAGATGGAAAAATACCTCTGGGGTCATGGAATCTGCAATCTGGCTTCATGTACATCTGTAAGCAACTCTATTGTTTTCACACTCATTTCTTTTTGAGCTGAGCTTTGGGATTCTTTTCTGTATAGAGGCTGTTGTAGTGGACCTTTACTCTTATCCGTCTCGGTTCAGCAATTCTCACCTCAAAAAATTTTTCTGGAGTCCTAAGTAAGAATAGAAGATGGAAAAATCTGATACATGATCCATGATCTTCTCATTGGGAAGCTTCCCAATTAGAGAAGAAATATGCTTACTCACCCTTTGTTGCAGAAAAGCTGAGCTGTTGGGGGAAATTTCCCTCAAGTTGTTTTTTTTTTTTTTTTTGCTTTTTATGTGTTGTCCCTCTTTTGGGGATCCACACTCTCTGGCCATGAACCTGTTTCTCCTTCTGGGGTCCTCTGCTTTTTCAGACAATATATGAAAGATATATTGTCTACATAAGGACATCATCAGATGGCTGCTTCCCACTAGCTCTCAAGTATTTATGCATTCAATGAGCAGTCCTTTGAAGTTTTTTGCATGAATTGTGCATCTTTCTTTCATTTACAACTGGCCCTCATTCATGTATATATTGAATTGCCTTTTTTAAAAAAGATTTTATTTATTTATTTGACAGACCGAGATCACAAGTAGGCAGAGAGGCAGGCAGAGAGAGAGGGAGGAAGCAGGCTCCCTGCTGAGCAGAGAGCCCGATGTGGGGCTCAATCCCAGGACCCTGGGATCATGACCTGAGCCAAAGGCAGAGGCTTTAACCCGCTGAGCCACCCAGGTGCCCCTATTGAATTGCCTTTGATCCTGAGGCATTTACTTCAAATTAGAGTCCACTGACTCTTTTATTCTTCAGTTCCTATCATGAATTAGTAGAATTTCTCTTTCCCTCCAAAGACCTGTAGACACTCTAAGCAGTAAAGCAAGAACCCTTTCCACAAACACCTGCCTGCATTGTATCTATTTTTTTCATCTCCCACATGTTGTCCATTTCATCTATTTTTTAGGTTATGTATCCAATTTCTGCCTATAGCCTCTACTCATAGTCTCACATTTTAGGGAACTTAACATAATCATGTAAAATTATATTAGAAAGTCCCTTGAGCTGTTGTAGTCATGGAAATGATTAGTGATTCCTATAGGAAATAGGTATGCCTATGTTTGCATTATGAGGGAAATTTGTATTAAACTTAGGCATCTAAAAGGAAGATAATCTTTTTAATAAAGTTCGTGTGAGGGCAGGGAGGAAACTAGGACCAATAACATAAAGAGACTTTTTGCCCAAATGAAGTTAACACTATCACTAGCATTTTATAGAATATACTAGATGGAATAATTCTCCTCAGAGAGTAGTCATAAAAGGTGCACTTTTTTTTTAAGAGGGTGGATGGGCAAAGGGAGAGGGAGAAAGAGAATCTTAAGCAGCCCCGTCTGGGGCTTTGTGCTCAGCGTGGAGTCTGCTTGAGTTTCTCTCTCCCTCTCCCTTGCCCCTCCTCCTACTCTCTCTGTCAAAATAAACAAACAAATAAATAAAATCTTTAAAAAGCCTGTTTATACTAAATATTTTGTGTATGATTTGAAAAACTATAGCCCTGCCTCATTCTAGTTCTTGTCCAAAAGTTTGAGTTCATTCATTACTATTACTCTTGTTTTTATACAATCCCTGGTTAAAGACAATCCCTGATTAAAGATTTCCTTTGCTTTTCATATAGGTATCAAACACTAACTGACTAAAAACCTGTTCCCACAATTATACTACTCTCAAGGCCAACGGAATTTACCTTTTCCAGTGAGACTTCTCATTTACACCACCACCATTCTAGCCAATACACATTTTGTTTTCACTTGTACCACTAAAATAATCTCCTCACTGGTCTTTCTGCTTCTCTTCGGCCTACATATTGCTTATTGCCTGTAGGGTGGCCCTATTATCTTTAAAAACATAAGTTCCATGATATTCCAATCTTCAAAAGAATTCCTATTATATAAGGAATAAAAGCAAAAGTCTTTTTCGTGATGTACAAGGCACTCTGAAGTACTTCAATCATGAATACTCACGATACTCATGATACGCAAAGTGTCCTTCAGCCTCAGGTCACCCCTTCAGCTCCAAGCTTCTACCACTCTCTCCCCTTGATCACTTCACTCTTGACCATTTTGCTCTTCTTAAATAAGCATGCTAAATTTATTCCTGCCTTAGAGTGTTTCCCCTTGCTGTTCCATCTCCCCACATGCCTTCATATCACCCATCCCTGCCTTTATGTGTGTTTATGAAGATATAATTGCTTCTTAAACTTCTATTTTTAATCATACTAAACCACATTATCTCCTGAAACAACCAATTTTTCTTTTTCTCCGGTATCTTCATACTTTATAATCAAAAGAATGGATCACAGTCCTGGGTGCATATTAGAAACATCTTAGGGGTTTAAAATTTGCCAATACTTAGAAAGCTTAGGTTTATTTAAGTAACAGTGAGAAATCCAATGTGACCTGGATGTCAAGTGCATCGAATTCTGGAGACATGTCAGAAGTGGGCCCATGACTAACAGTTCCTTTTGCCTAAATGCTTTTCCTAAAGCCTAAAATGCTTTTCATATTCCCTTCTCTTTTCTTGACAAACTCATATCCTCACTTCTCTGCTCTTGTCCATATCTGTATTCTATTGTATAGCACTTCAGCTAAATTTCCTTTCCTTAGGCAATTCCTCTCATTTAACTTGCATTTATTAAGTACTCACTGTGAGACAGGTTTTGTAAATCAACTCTATTTTGTCATATCTGCCAGTGTTTCTGCATCATTTCAAAGCTATCTGATTCTTGAATCTTTACTCCCTCACTCTCTAGATACTCTGTAAACTTGCTCAATTATTAGAAGTGGGACAGTATTTTTAGATATCTGGGGGAGAGGCTGCTGGGTGGCTAGCTAAGTTAATGCTAGTTAAATCAAACTAGTGGGGGCTACAGATAGAAGGCATTTAGGGAAAATAAACTGATTGAAAGAAGAGATAGGGGTAGTTTTAATGATTGAAATTAGAATTTACCTAGAAATGTTCGACTATATTCTTCTTATCCCTCTTCTCTTCTGATAACCAGAG
>PISX010030165.1:0-19188 GCA_004024625.1 Mellivora capensis | reverse complement strand
CCCGATATGAGGAAGTGGAGATGCAACATGGGGGGTTGGGGGGTTGGGGGGTAGGAAAAGAAGAAAAGAAACAAGATGGGATCGGGAGGGAGACAAACCATAAGTGACTCTTAATCTCACAAAACAAACTGAGAGTTGCTGGAGGGAGCGGGGTAAGAAAGGGGGGTGGGGTAATGGACATTGGGGAGGGTATGTGCTATGGTTAGTGCTGTGAAGTGTGTAAACCTGGCGATTCACAGACATGTACCCCTGGGGATAAAAATACTTTATATGTTTATAAAAAATAAAAAAATTTAATTAAAAAAAAAACAAAAAAAAAAAGCCTCTGCCTTCGGCTTGGGTCATGATCTCAGGGTCCTGGGATCGAGCCCCACATGGGGCTCTCTGCTCAGCGGGGAGCCTGCTTCCTCCTCTCTCTCTCTGCCTGCCTCTCTGCCTACTTATAATCTCTGTCTGTTAAATAAATAAATAAAATCTTAAAAAAAAAAATACCAGACCTTCGTTTGCATCTAAAATGACTATTTCCAAAATACTACTGCTTCTTTGGGTGTTTGCTATTTACCCTTCAAGGTTGTGTAAACTTGTAATGAAATAAAATGTTCATATGAATTTGAAATAAAATGGATCAATATAACCCAAAAAGCATGTTCATTCTAAATCATGAACATTTGTTATTACCATTTTTTTCACATTTTAAAACCCATCATTATTTTATCTCAATGTTAAAACCTCCTATAAAACTCCTAAGATGCTGAAAAATAAATCTGGCTGATAGACGTTTGGCCCTAAAGGTGAGAACACAAAGAAAAGAAACTCCTTTCACCTCTTCTGTGATACTTTGACCAAATACATAAACACGACAAAAATAGGTTAAGGGAAAAAAAAGCATCTCCTCACCGAGGGGCCTTCTCCAATGTGAATGTGTGTCTTCTGCTTGGCTTCACACAGCTGCCTCAGATGTAAAATCACAAGTTCGTTCTCCTCCTGGTCGCTGACTGGCTTCATTTTCTGTCCAATAGACAAACCAAGAACACACGATGCAACACAGCTTCTCTCGTTTTATCGTGTTCCCACTTGGTTTTATGTGTCTGGCAGACGGACAGACAGACCTAAAGCTAAGTGTTTCACTGCTCTCAGAAGCAAGAGTAGCAGTGATATTAGTTACTATCCCATATAGTGCCACAGGATATTTATCTTTAGCTTCAGAGAGAGGAGTGAAAAAAAAAAAAACCCTTATAAAAACAGAATCCAATTCTCATCTCTTATATCTTATTTGGGAGAATATAAATCGTGTTACCTGAACTCGCTCAAAGATGTCCGCTTGCTCGTTATCTGTCAGTGATGAGAGATGCCTCTGTATGACCAGCTTGGCTCTTGGGGGGTAGAGACCTAAGGAAAATGATGGGGATAAAGTATTAAACAGAGTGTAACTGCAGAAATCAAAATGCATATATCATGCGTGACAGCTTGTCCCTTTGCCAGTATGCTCTGAGGTAAAATCTTCTCAAGGAGAGGCATTCCAGAAGGAGACCTTGAAGACCTTGAAACATACCTTGAAACACTACCATGAAATGATGAAGGCTAAATGGAACCCTTACCAAAATCAACGGCCCCCTGTCAGTTATCACGAAGTCAGAATTATTAACCAGAAGTTTCTAAAGGATACCAAATCACCACCATAACCAGGTGCCATTTAGTATAAGAACAAACATAGATACTGTAGAAGCTCATCGGTGAATACTAGCATTGCCCAAAATGTCTAAGCTTAAATCATGACATAATACCAATTTAATATTAATAATATTAAAAGGCAGAGCCACAGCATGAACAGGAATCTCTCTTCCTCATGCAGGTCTTGTTCCATGGTAATAAAATTTCAGGAATAGCAATAGTATCTAGTGACATGGTGCTATTACTCCACCATGAAATCATTACCTCTTTCGATCATGTTATGCTTGTATCTTTCACACTCTTACACATAATTTATATCAAGTCCTTGGGCAAAAACATTTTTAGTTTTCATAATTTTTTTTCTTTGAAAGAGAGACAAAGAGAGCACAAGCAGGGGGAGAGGGAGAGGGAGAAGCAGACTCCCTCCTGAGCTGGGAGGCTGACATAGGGTTCTATCCCAGGACTAGGAAATCCCAGGACCCGGAGGTCATGACCTAAGCTGAAATAGACAGAAAGTCAACCAAATGAGGCATTGAGGAACCCCATAAATTTTTTTTAAAAAGAAAGAGCTACTGGGGTGCCTGGGTGGCTCAGTGGGTTAAAGCCTCTGCCTTCAGCTCAGGTCATGATCCCAGGGTCCTGTGATCATGCCCCACATCGGGCTCTCTGCTCAGCAGAGAGCCTGCTTCTGCCTCTCTCTCTGCCTGCCTCTCTGCCTGCTTGTGATCTCTGCCTGTCAAATAAATAAATTTAAAAAAAAAAAAAAAAAAAAGGAGCTATTTTCCTCTGAGTAAGATAACACTATGTTTATTTGCTTTATATTTTATTACCCAAGTAAGAGAAATTCTACATCTTTAAAATATTTAAATATTATAGATAGAGCTAAATTTGCCTTTGATAGGTAGTAGAATCAGTGAGCAAAAGCATAAGAGACAAGAAATTTGTGTAGATTCAAAATATCATCCCTAAAATGTCTGTTGGCTTCAAGGGAAAGAGTAGTAATTTTATAGTGGAAATTTGCTGAGAGCACCTGGACCAGGTGATAAGGCCAACACGACCAGTAATAAACTCCTCAACATCAAGAGCCCCTGACAGGAGGCACTAAAAAGAGGCCATGCCATTTCTATAGTGTGCTTGCTGGGAGGAGCGCCCTCAGTCCCAATGTAAGAAGACATCAAACAGGCTGAACTGAGGGACATCCCGCAAAGTAATCATGTAACCAGTCAAAGTTACCAAAGTAACCAGTCAAGGTCATGGAGGACAAAGACTGAGAAGGAGCCACAGGCGGCAGGAGACCAGGGTAAGGCAACAACCACACACAAGCTAGAATCCTCACTGGGATCCCAGAACGGAAGAGGACATGAATAAAACAACTGGTGAAGAGCAAATGAAATGTTTAGTTGGGATAATAACACTGTACCAATGTTAATTTCCTATTCTGCACATCGCACTGGGCTCCGTAAGATGTTAACAACTGGGGAAAATGGGGGACGAACATTTGGAATCTCTGTGACTTTCCTGTAAATCTAAAAGACCATATAAGGTTTCTTTTAAAAAGAAATGCAGGGTATTATTTTATGTATTTTTCCAGATATAACAAAGTGTATGTGTCATTCAGCAAGTTACCATTTCACTCAATTATGTAATTTTGAGATGTATCGAAGTCAATATACAATGGGAATTCATTCCTATTAACTGTTCCGTTGTATGAACATACTTTAGTTATACTATTGATACACATTTGAGTTGTTTCCAATTTTCCCTTATTTAAAAACAATACAACTTTGAAAATATCACCTTCTAAACATATATGAGTTTCTCCTATCAAGACAGGGAACTGGTGGATAATTTTAGGTTAATAAATTTCTATCAACTGTACCCCAAAATGGCTATCCCAAGTCACACTACATTCAGCCTCACATAAATGTATCAATATCTCCACAATTTAACAGCTAATCTGATGACTATCTTATTGTTGTTTCCATTTTCATGTCTCTAACATCTAATGAGGTTGAAAAATCTTCTCATTTTTATTATTGGACCTTTTCATTTCCTTTTCATATGAGTGTTTTTAAATAGAAATGGTGTCATTTCCCACTGGTAGATTCATCTTTCTCTTTCAAACAGTAAAAGTTCTAATACATTCTGGTTACCAATCTGCTATCTCTTCATTTAACTTCCAAGGAAATAGTTGTTATGTAAAAAATGTAAATTTTGAAGAGGTCAAATCTGTCAATGTCTTCTTTTAACAGCTTTTGCATTTTTATATCTTCATAAAGGTTTCCTTGTTTAAGGACATCAAAATATTCTTATTTTCTTTTAATGATTTTAACATTTTGTTTACAGTGAGGGGTTTGATCCACCTAGAGTGTATCTTGAGTAGGATAAATGGAAGAAATCTTTCTCTCTTTGGATAACAAATTGATCTAACGCTATTTCCTGAGCAATTCAGCCTTCTGTGCTATTCATCATCAGTTCTGCCCTGTGCCTATGATCCTGCTGTCTACTGAACAGAAATCACAATTTGCATTTACACTGACAGGACCGTCCTCTGCCATGTTCTGGCACCTCCACTCTCCCCATCTATCATAACAGCTGTCAACCTCAATTGCATTAACTGGCTTCCACTCTGGGCGGCAGGCTTCTGAAGGCGGAGTCCACAGCTCAATCATTTCTATATCGCCTAGTGTCACAATGCTTGGCACACAGCAGATGCTTAACAAGTGTTTATGGAACTGCGTTTCTTCTCCTGTGAAGTAGTTTCCAACCTTTTTTGTTAATAAGAGATAATGAGGAGAAAGGGGATGTGAGTCCCAGAGTCAACTCGTCCTCATTTTCCCTCCTCAGAACACTTTTTTTTAAAAACCTGCTTTATGGGATCACATCCATGATCTCTCTCATTTTCAACTGTCCCTCAAAAGCCACACAAGGTTCATTCCAGTTCTACATTTTTAGGGAAAAGGAACACATCATCAAGTGAGAGGGGAATAAAAAGACTTCAATAATCAGTTGACATTCTGGGACATTTTGCCTCTCTTCACCCATTGAATAAATATTTGGTCAGTTACCACTGAGTACACAGCAGTCTTAAGAACTGTGGGAAATACGACTCCCTTCCTTGAGTCTGCCTTCAGAGAAAAAGAATTAAAAGTGAAAAAGAGAAAGAAAGAGGAGGGAAAAAGGCAAGCACCTCAGAGAGACTGCGAACACAAATTTGACCAGACGTGAGAAATGATTCTCTGGGCTCTGGTTTCACCTGGAAACAAAGACCCATCTGCCCACAGTAAGGACTTTCTCATTTCCCAGAGGCCAAAGCAAACTCCTCTTTCCCCCGCCCAGTTCTACTGTACCTTCAATCCTTTCACAGAGCTTATGCAAAGAGTGCATAGGGCAGGCCTCACACAGCTTAATCTGGGTCTTGGCGCTCTGCAAGGCAGCCGCGGTGCTGAAGGCCTGTCTCAGAGTCAGCATTACCTCATCCACCTACGAGAAGGAACATAACGCAGGTCTCTAAAAAGTGTGCCTTCACAGGAACACATTAAAAGCCCAGCAGCAATAATGAGACTCTGTGGATGCAAACTAAATAATCAATCATGGAATTTGGTGACTACAGAGCAAGTAGAGAGAAAATATTAACTGTAAAGTTTGACCTTCAATTATACTATCCCTGAAAGCTGGATAGAGGAAGCCCATTTTCGTGTGTATAACACTGATTACTTGGAGGCTAGTTTTAGATCCCACTAAGTGCGACACCATCACTGACAGTCAGTTGGATCTTTGTTCCATTAAGTAGTGTATCCGATTTCTTGATTTCTTCGGAAGCTCTGTCTGCTGTAAGGACCTATTTAGCCAGAGCGCTTCCATCCAGTTAAACAATAACTTTGTTGTTTAAAACTTAAACTGTCCCTGTCCCCTCTTCCCCCAGGGGACTTACTTAAAAATAAGTCCCGGAAACCAGTCCCAGGAAAAAAGCCCAAATACAAGGGTGGGTCAGGCCAGGTGGAGACATCCGATCAGTGGGGGACACATACTGTCTCCCTAGTTACCAAGGAGTATGGGCCCCACCCTTTGGGCGCCTTTTGGGCACCAATTCTGACCAAGGTGATAGGCTGGTTCAAATATCTACTAGGGTAAATTGTAATTCAATTGGTCACTTATGTGTGACCTAGCAGGACTGTGCAGCTTTCTCCGTGTGTTACAATCTCATTGGCCACCTGTGTGTGGCCAGGCCCAACTGCATGGCCTTTGCCCTTAAAAGCTAGTCTGTGAAGCAGAGAGGGGTCGCCCTCTCTGTAAGAGGCGCGGCCCCGAACTTTCGGTTTGATTCTTGATACTTGGCACAAAATAAAGCTTTGCTTGACCTTCACTTTGTATCAGTCTCGCTCCTTTAATCACAGACCCATTATTGGGGGACCTAACATCTGCAATATGTAAGGAGCAACAAAATAGGTTTAATGTCCACTTTTGGTAATAGGTATCCTATTTACTTTATCTTTCTGGATCACTTTTAGTGTTAAAACAAAACATGGGTTTAAGCAAAGTTCTGTGGTAGAGGGGAATGAGTTCAATTTAATGAGTATTGAGGAAGTCAGTGAAGGTTGTCAGTGAAGACCTCTCTGTCTGCTAATTTGTCATCATTTCCCTTCTGATGTGCAAAGCTAAGAAGTTCTGACATTATGCTGTCCCACAGCTGGGTCTCACCACTAGGTCAGCAGTTTGAAAACTACCAGCTGGTTTCTCCCTAGCCCTTCCAGTGACTCAATCAAGAAGTGTGAATCTAGCATTCTAGTTTCCTGCTTGCTTCTCTGGGGTCAACTATCAGCTCACCCTCCTGCACTGCTAACCGGACTTCAGGTCATGTCTCTGTGATGCCATCATCAATGTAAGCTGTGGTTTTCCCATGCTGCAGAACCGAGATCAAAGTCTCAAACCTCAATGCGGAGCTGTGGGGTACCAAGGGCCTCACCCCAGCTAGTTTTGATATTGAAAACCACCTTTTAAGAGTCTTTCTTTCCCCTCCCCCTTCAGCCTGGTTTAAGAATAAGCTATTATTTAAAGGATTTAATCTACTTTTGCATGTGAGTGTATGAAGAACCTGGAATGAAAAGCAACTTTATTCCTCTAATATTACTGCTAAAAGGAGAGATCAAGCAGTAAGTAGCCAGTCATTATTTAGTTACGTTTTACTATGTTTCCAAGTTTTTAAAAGGCTTATGAATAATTTCACACTGTTCCATAAATAAAAATGGGCTAATCATAAAGTCTGTTCTTTTATGCTATAATTAAAAAATAAAGATTTCTTGTTCTTGAAAATAAAAGCACTACATGCTTAAAGCCTTTAGAGTTTTATTTCATTTGCCTTGTTATATATGTATTCAAAAACAATTTCAATTACTTATACATATGTTTGTTTCTACCTTCTTGTTTCTCATTTGTTAAAGGCACTGAGGGGATGAGTTATCTGCTTAGCTTTCATATGGATTTGTTATTTAGTAATACTACCTTGTAAAAGACCTCCAAGGAAAATACTGAACTTTCACGTTTTCTTTTCTATTTCTAGATGAAATAAGAGGCCATTTCAATGGTGTCTAATACGTGGCTACCAATTTCTTTCAGACACAAATAGTACTAAATTCTTTATTTGACTTTTAAAATATTAATATATGTTTTGCTTTTTAGATACATCCCTTTTTTTAGATGGCCTATAAATTCTATCACGGGATCAGACCAACTAAAAGTTCAAATGCAGTATGAGTAACTTGTTTCATTCTAGGTACAACAACAACAAAAAACCATAGGTCATGTTAAAAGGCTAAAATTAAAGGAATGCACAAAGATCAATCATATGCAAACAGAAGGTGCATATTCTTAGCATTACCATCAGGCAAAATTAAATTTCCAGTGAAATCTCATATTTGAGATGGGACAAAGAAAGCCAATTTATGATATTAAGGTAAAAATCCATAATGAAGATAATGCTCATAAGCATTTATGCATCAAACTTAGGTATTTTATGGCATTTAGGAATAAGCCTAAGAATCACAGAATGTGTAAGGACAGGTAATCACAGGATTACCTAGTTTAATTCTCTGGAAAAAATGTAAACTATTAAACCCTATTGAAATAGTGTGTCTCAGAAGCTTGAGTCATCTCTTTTCATACTTTTCTTGTATACCAAGAATGTCTGCATCTGTGGGGTTTTATTTTTTCTTTGTCCATCAGTAGCAACTTCCATTTTTTTCCTACACCTTTTAAATCAATTTGGGAGAATGCAAAAATGGTGTTTTCCACAAATCTCAAGGCTTATTTAAACCAGATGAAGTCAACTGCCGACAGCTATTTTACAAAGGAAGGAAGGAAGTCATGCCAAGCATCTAAACTTGGAGTGTAACTCTTCAGGACCCATGAAAACACTACACTGTTCATCAATTCACAGCAACTGTTACAAAGATGGAAAAGAAAATGCTAGTGTATATCTTTTTGCGCAGAGAAGATAAGTCAGCACATGTGGTTTTCCAATACTTTGTCTTATACAACTGCCAAGCCACATCAGTCATATACCCCTTAGGCCTATAATATTTAATTAACTGTTTTGCTCTGTTCCATATGTCAGCTGCTTGGACCATCCCCTTTTATACAGGAAATCTCATTTAATTTTTCTTCTTTAATTAATTTAATTTATTAATAATTAAATAATTAATTTATATTTATTTATATTTAATATATATTTAATAAATAAATAAAATATATTTAATAAATAATTAAATAATTAACTTGATTTAATTTAATTGCACTTCTGATGCCCTGCTCTTCAGTTAAGATGATTACTGATAAAACAAGAATCAACAAGTTTTAAGAGATTCTAGGGAAGGCCTGCTCTCCTTCAATAACTGTGCCAAAAGGGAGAGTCTGATGGAGCCTCCGTGTGAGAGGAAGACATTCTCAGCCAGGCTGTTCTGTTGCCTTAGTCGGTGGAAAATACAGCACGTTCCCTGACCTTCTACTCTGACTCCCTGTTTCAAAAACTCATTCTACATGTATGAGGAAGAAAATGAAAACCTAAAACTACAAACAAAACAAAAGCTATACATGAGGTTGCAAATAAGAAGGTTTTATGTAGTTTTCCTCTTAATACAGGCTACACAGTAATGAAATTCACGGGCACCTAGGCAGCACTTGCCTGAAGTTAAGAGTAACGTACTCCCTCACTCAAAATACACTTACAAAGCAACTGCTACTCTAGAAACACTCCTGACCTTGTGGGATTCACAGTCTAGTGAACTAGAAAGCTATGTAAACAAGTAAGTGTGGGGATTAATAGGAACTGTTAGAGATCTATGTACAATATGTGGCCAGAGCAGTGACAACAGAGCAACTAAAAAAAGTCAATTCCTACCCCCAAAAAAAATCATCCAAAAAGGCTTCACTACGATGTGTACAAATACAAGGTAGAAAAGAAGAAGGGGATTCAAGTCACAGGAAAGCAAGAATGTGAAAAATAGGTGATGAAAACACAGCATTATCTCCTTGTTTCGCAGCAGGGCAGCCCCTGAGACCCACCTGGCCACTTTCTCTGCCTGACGATCTAAACGTAGGAGCCCCAGCTCTGGGTCTCCCTGACACAGTGGAATCCTCGCTCTGTGCAACCAAGAGCGATCTCAGAGTTTCAGCCCCAGCCCCACCCTTCAATCCTTGATCCCATACGAACCTCGCATGAACCACTTGAGGCTCCGGTAGCGAATGAAAGGAAAGCTACACCACAGCCATCGTCACACCAGCCTCACTGCCCAGCCTAGGGACCAGCTGAGGAGATGGGACAGCCTGTGTGAGGACGCGGTCACAAAAAGGAGAGGCATCCCGGGGGGATGCCACACAATCTAGATTTGTCTCTTAACAAGAAGGCATAAAATGGTTCCTGGAAATTTTGTGAGACATAAAGCTAGAGCAGGACGTGGAAAGTGGACAGATGACAGATTAAGCTAGTGGCAGGGAGACTAGTGAGGACACTAGCATGGGAGTCTAAGCAGGGAAGATGAATGCCCAGAATCAGGTAGAGAGGGAAAGGAGGAGAAACGGATAAGGAAAGTTTGTCTTTGTGTTAACAGGCTCTGGTGAACATGTGGAAACAGAAGGTGAAGGAGAATGTGTTACAATATCTACACTGGGAAGCTGGGTAAATGGAGATGCCGAGATAAAACATGGAATACAGGAAAAGTTTCAGAAAGGGATACAGAATGTGGAAGAATCAGCCTTATTGAGGACAGTGGATGAAGGAAGGAGGGAGTGAGGCGTGAGCGGGCAGTGGGACAGCAGATTCTCCTGACCTTACTTTCTAACTACATCTCACTTGGTTGGCACTTTCTAGTGCTGGGTCACTGGTTCTCTTGAGCTCGCTCTCCCTGCCTGTGCTCACTGCTCTATGACTTCAGTTGTCATTTACATAATAGCAACTCTCAAATTTCTATCTCGAATACTGAATTGAAACTACGATATCAAGGACACCTGGATCTCAACATGTGGACTTTTCCTAGGTACGACTAATTATCTAGTGTGAGAATGAAAGACAAATGGAATTCTCTGGAAGAAACTGTTAGTGATGGGAGTGCTATATTCCCCAGAGAAAACGGGCTGGGACCCAAAGGGCCATAGTCAGAAAGTACCTTCGTATCAATTCACTCCCATTTCATCATGATTCCTACACTTCCGTATTCCTTCCATGTGGCGAATGTGGAAGGCCAGAATTGAGCAGAAATGATGGCACCAAAGAAATGAGAAGAATGCTGCGGGACTTGTTGTCTATGTCTAAGTGATGTGTGTTTCCCCAGAGAAATGTTTGCAGGAGGATTATATGCCCGAGGAAATATTTTTCTTCAAAGTATGCCCACGGAGCTAAGGGTTGGTATTAAAATGGTTAGGAGAGAGAATACAAGTGGAAGAAGAAGTAAAAAATTTTAGGGAAAAATATTAAAATATGTTTAGTCCCTCACAGGCACTTCTAAGTTTGCCTTAAATATTTCTTCAATTTCAACTGCTGTCATAAAGGGGCAGGTGGAGGGAGTGAGGGGAGGGTGCTGGAAAGAAGAATGGACTTGCAAATTCCAAAGAAAGAAAATGAAGGCTAAAATAAGACCATTAAAAAATAATTTTAAAAAAATGAGAACAGTGGCTAATGAAATAAGGAAAGAAAACAAAATCCCTCTCCGGTCTGCTGATGAAAGAACTTCCTCCTCTAAGATGTTATAATAATTCAAAGAATAAGACATCAGTGGGTCCTCCCTATCATCTTACATGAGCAATGGAAAAAATAACATCTTACATGAGCAATGGAAAAAATAAAAAGACAGCTCTTCTCCTATTAGTCTTTTCCTACCTTTTAAAAATAGCCCTGATAACATGACCGGATTCCTTAAAGTCAAGAAAGTATCTAGACTTAAAAATTACCAGGACAATTTGTTTTTCTTTTCCTACTGCTGCTTTAAAGGGCAGGAACCTGTTTCTGGTTGCCCTCTTCTTTTTCCACCAGTAGCAGTTCTCAGTGTCTGCCGGAGGCCTGGGCAGGAGCGCGCAGGCTACAATCACGCCACTTACCAGAGACTCGCTGGCACACTGGAACACGTAACAGATATACTGGCCCAGCCCAGGCTCTGCTGACTCCCGACAGATGAAGCCAAAATGATCAACATGCTTTATACCCTGCAAGGGGGAAGGAAGTACAGTGTTTACTGCAATAGGTCCTTCTAATCAGACTATGGAAATTGGCATCGGTCCTACTACACTTTCACGCTTCCATGAATTTCTCCTTCTCAGCCTGGTGACAGAAGGACATAATGTCATAGCAAACTTAGGCGGTGGTCTTTTGACACATAAAATAAAGGGAAACAGAAACTCAGATAGTTTGTCTCCTGTACACCGTGACTCTGGGCCGCAGGAAGAAAAATGTGATGGCATAATTCATTGTCTCTTGTAATAAAATGGCTACTGAGTGTCGGTAAGTAATGGGGCTCTCAATTTATCCGTCTTGTTGGAACGAGCAGTCTGATGGGTTATCATAAAGCCTGCTCTTGTCTATATGAAGCTCAGAATCAGAATCAGAAAAACTACCACGAACGATGCTCTAATTAAATGGTATGCAACCAACTCCTTAAAATGTGCATTCAACATATTAGAGTATCTGTCTTTATGGAGACATTTAAGGAACCACAAATGTTAGAAAACTAACACATTAAAAAAATGACAGCAGATGTCAATTATCCAAATTTACAAATCACTGTACTTCCTGAACGCCAGCTAAAGAACCTCAGCTATACTTACTAAAAAATTCTGAATCATCTGTGAACTTCGTCCAGGCTGAATACATACATACCAATTAGTAGACAGCACTATGTCATTTTAATAGCAAGCACAGTGCTTTAAAAAGCCAGGTAGATAAAAAAATTAAAGTTGTCTTGGAATCACCTAAATCCTGGTGAAAAGAAAATAGGCTTTGGAGTCAGACAGATTTGTGCTTCATTCTTAGTTCAACCCATCTACAAGGTATGAGCCATCGTGCTGGGTAACGATTCCTGAGGCTTCATTCTCATTAGAAAATAGTAGTAATGGCACCTATCTCGGCAATTTTTCAAATTTACAACTAAGAATTATCTATTGTCGGTATTGGCACATAACTTCGATAAACAGTAACCACTATTCCTGTAATGTGCTCAGTCAATCCAATGGATATGAATAAAGGAAATCAGTTCTGACCAAAAGTAAAAAGTCAGTAAGGAGGAGCGAGGTTGCCATTCATGAGCTGAAAGTAAGCTCCATCTGGTACAACTCCTTAGTGACGATAAAATCTCGTTTACTAGCTGAGTACTAAATGGGAAAAATTCGTAGGACCTCATTAGGTCAGGGAGTCCTCAAGCAGTGACAAAGTTTCCACGAAAGAAAACCACTCCCTGATTCCTCATGCTGCCAGGAACATAGTCCTGTAGATTTTGCATAAAGAAATGTTTATTGGCGTGCATGCGTTAAAAAGAAGGCCTGTTGCTGGATGTGGTCACATTGTATCAGTTCAAATCTGTGGGAAGAAGTAGAACGGGCAGGCCGTGAGCAGCAGAGGTTAACGTGACAATCACTCTGATCAAAGGCCTCAACACAAATGTTTAATCCTTTTTCTGGACCAGAAGGTTAGGATACAAAGCATTTTTTTTTTTAATTTCAAGTTTTTATTTATTTAGTTAACATATATGGTAAAATTGGTTTCGGGAGTAGAATTCAGTGATTCATCACTTACATACAATATCCAGTGCTCATCCCAAGTGCCCTCCTTAATGCCCATCCCCCCACCCATCCACCTTCCAGCAACCCTCAGTTTGTTCTCTATCATTAAGAGTCTCTTATGGTTTTCTTCCCTGTCTCTCTTTTTTTTCACCCTTCCCCAATGTTCATCAGTTTTTTTTCTTAAATTCCACGTATGAGTGAAATAATACGGTATTTGTCTTTCTCGGATTAACTTATTTCACTTAACCTAATACACTCTAGCTCTACCCATGTTATTGGAAATGGCAAGATTTCATTCTTTTTCATGGCTGAGTAATATTCCTCTGTGTGTGTGTGTGTGTGTGTGTGTGTGTGTGTGTGTACACATGTGTGAATACCACACCTTCTTTATTCATTTATCAGTTGATGGCATTTGGGCGCTTTCCATAGTCTGGCTATTGTAGATAATGCTGCTATAAACATTGGGATGCATGTGCCCCTCCAAATTAGTATTTTGTATCCATTGGGTAAATACCTAGTAGTGCAATTGCTGGGTCATAGGGTAGTTCTATTTTTAACTTTTTGAGAAACCTCCATAGTGTTTTCCACAGTGGCTGCACCAGTTTACATTCCCACCAGCAAGGCAAGAGGTTTCTCCTTTCTCCACATCCTCACTTTAAAAAAAGAGGGAAAAAAGCAAAAATCATGTTTGAATTGCCAGTTTTATATATTTGGCTTGGTTGGGTTCTTTTCTTCTTTTTCTCCCATTACTTTGTTTTTTCCCCTTTGGACATTCAATGAGCATGGCTGTTTCCTCAACTGGGAGGTTTGAGGAATGTGTGGGTGAGGGGCACAGCTTCTTAGGATGACTCTTTGCGGCATGGAGGGCAGGAACTACACTGGTTTGCACATCACTTTCTCCTCTGTACTTGGCACAAGGTCCCACACATAGAAATGTTCATTCAACATTTATTGAACACCTAAGTACTAAGCTCTATCTTAACTTTTATTCTGATGCCCTACAGGATGAATGCCCTACAGAAACACCCAAAATAAGATGCCTGCCCTCCCAAAGCTTATGATTTTGCGGGGACTCCCCAGCAAACAGGTAATTACAAGAAGACTCAATAACTACTTTTTCAATTCACTTGAATATAATTTTTTTAAAGATTTTATTTATTTATTTGTCAGAGAGAGTGAGCACAAGCAGAGAGAGTGGCAGGCAGAGGCAGAGGGAGAAGCAGGCTCCCCGCTGAGGAAGGAGCCCGATGTGGGACTCGATCCCAGGAAGCTGGGATCATGACCTGAGCCGAAGGCAGCCGCTTAACCAACTGAGCCACCCAGGCGTCGCTGAATATAATTTTTATACCCAATTTTTGGTCCTTTATATAGGAATTAGAAAATTGTCATTTATCATTCCTATAATCACATGCTGGGTCTCTCTTGGTTATCACAGTAGAAAGTTTTTATCTTCATGACATAATTTTATGACAACATTAATAGAACAAATACTAAAATATCAGAAGGGAAGAGGCATTAGCTGAGGCTGAGGTAAACAATTACAAGAGGTACAAAAGTTCATCATTTCTGAAAGACAGAATGTCTGAATATTATACCTAGGGCAACATGAACTCTGAAATTTAAAAATAAATAGGCAGACTTCATTTTTCAAAATTAAAGTAAAGAAGAGGGGCACCTGAGTGGCTCAGTTGGTTGAGCAACTGCCTTCAGCTCAGGTCATGATCCTAGAGTCCCGGGATCGAGTCCCAAATCGGGCTCCCTACTCAGCAGGGAGTCTGCTTCTCCCGCTGACCTCTCTCCTCTCATGCTCTCTCATTCTCTCTCTCTCCAATAAATAAATAAAATCTTAAAAAAAAAAACCTTAAAAAAATAAAATAAAGAAGAGGACCTTAGCAACATTTAGGTCCCTAAAGGTGCCTTTAAGTCACTCTGCTAGGAAAGAAGTTAATCCTTCTCTATTCCAGAGACTTCCACAGAGGCATCCTTGCATTCTTAACCTTCCCATATTTAGATTTAGATGTTCTCTCTACTCCCAACAACTTCAAAAATTCTTCTATGTTGGGACGCCTGGGTGGCTCAGCTGGTTAAGCAGCTGCCTTCGGCTCAGGTCATGATCCCAGCGTCCTGGGATCGAGTCCCACATCGGGCTCCTTGCTCTGCAGGGAGCCTGCTTCTCCCTCTGCCTCTGCCTGCCACTCTGTCTGCCTGTGCGCGTGCTCGCTCGCTCTCTCTCACAAATAAATAAATAAAATCTTTAAAAAAAAAAAAATTCTTCTATGTTTACAATACATTTAGGTGGCTCTAACTTTGGGATAGATATTCTAAATTACTACTGTGGTACTTAGAGGACAACGGTTTATGCCTACTATGACCTTGTAGACATTGAGCTGTATCAATAATTTCAAAGCATTCAAATGCACAGTTTGTGAATTAAAAGTAAACCAAAGAACAAAAATATTACAACACTTTCTTTCCAAATTTTAGCATTTACATTAAAAGAAGAGGAAAGTGCTAGTTCTCTTTTTACTACCAATTATGGCAAAAAGAACAAACATGACTCAGTGATACCCACAAGTCCCACTGTCCAAGACTGAGGAACACTAACTGTGAGGTATTTTCAAAAGAACTCACCACCACAAAAATTCCACCAGAGGAGAGAATGTGTTGAAGTGACGTTACGAGGAGAAAGAGTGATAAAAATGAGGACCAGCTATTATGATACTGAGGGACCTGGACAGGATTTTGTTACCAGCAGAGACACAAACAAAGCAGCACTCTTCCTTAAGACAAATCCACCCAAAAAATGAAAATGAAAAAAAAAATTGTAAAATTTGAAGGAGTTTAAGTTTAGTTGTTTTGTGATTAATTTAAAAACAAGATTAAGGGGCGCCTGGGTGGCTCAGTGGGTTAAGCCTCTGCCTTCAGCTCAGGTCGTGATCTTGGGGTCCTGGGATCGAGCCCCGCATCGGGCTCTCTGCTCGGCGGGGAGCCTGCTTCCCTCTCTCTCTCTGCCTGCCTCTCTGCCTACTTGTGACCTCTCTCTGTCAAATAAATAAATAAAATCTTTAAAAAAAAAAAAAACAAGATTAAGTCAGTTTCGTCAAACACATGACGTACTTTAATACGTACCTGAGAACAAGAAGAAATATCTTTAAAATTCTTTTCAAGCACAACTGATTTAGTGTCTGGACTGATAAGGTTAATCTCAAACCGCCCAACCTTAAAATAAAAACATTCCAGTTAATTTCAACTCGCAAGGACATAAGGTCTTACTTTACGATTATATATCCAAACAGTAATATAGATTCAATTGCTATACATATTCTTCAACATCCAATGTGCTTCAACATCCAAACCAACCAGTATTTCAACTCAACTATCAGCAGCCTCAACACATTTCCTCCTTTTGTCTAAAAATCATGAAAATGAAGTTGATCTTAATATAAGAAACCATTCTGTTCATTAAACACGATCGTCTTTTTCAAAACATGCCAGCTTTCTTCAAGATCTCTAAAAATACCAATTATTTAACCATAATTTATAATCATACTTCCTCCCAAATGGTCAACAAAAACATAATATTTGCAGTTGAGCAGATTAAACTTTTTGAAAACCCACAGCCAGGGAAATTAACATCACCGTGGCAAGCTAAGAAAATGAATACATATCTGAGAGCCTCAAAAACAGAGGAGGCTCGTCAGTGTATCACCCAAGAAAAGCCTATGGATACTTTCATACATGCCTAGAGTTATCAAAAACAAAACAGGACAAAAAAGAACCCACTGACTTCTGATAAGCAAGTATTACACACCAGGACTGTTTATCAAGGTACGCTGTGGAATTTCCTACTCAAGGCTCTTTACCACAGGATAAAAGAATGGTCCCTCAGTTTTGTTTTTTTTTTCCCCAAGAAAACTCAGATCTTACAAGCTGAGGACTTAAACTCTCCAAGGCGTTGTTTTGACTTAAGTTCTTTAAGGTGGAAAATGACATTTTCTGTATCTTGTACAAACTCAAAAACTACTTTTTAAATTAAGATGCCTCTTTGAAACCTACAATAAAGCTTGTACGCCATTATTTTAGCAACAGATCCTGTAAGTTGTCAAGCTCGGGGTGTTTCTTTAACTTTCTTCTTTTTGTGGAACAGCATCTGAAAATACACCTAGGAGTCTCCAGACTTTTCGTTCTCTAAAGAAAACTTTCTCTTTCTCCTCCATGCCTATCACACTTTCCCAGATTACTCACGTCTTTAAATCCTCTGTAAGGCATATCTATTTAGACATCTAGGCACAACACACATCTATGCGAATGCTGGTGATAGGGTAATCTATTTAATCGCTTCTTTCTCCATCTCTCCGTGCCCTGTTCCCCCACTTGCTAAAAATCCACATTCTGCGCCTGCCTCTGGGCCCTTCCCTGCTTTCCTTTGCTCTTCTCTCCATCAGCCTTCCCTGCTTGCCTTGGCCGGGGGTGGGGGGTGGGGGGCTGGGCCCGTGCAGAGCGCCGGACGGGATGGGGAGGAGCCGGCGCCCGCTGCATCTGACTAGCGAACCCTGCGCGCGCGGAAACCGCCCCCACCAGCGCCCCGCCTGGCAGCACCTGGAACAGCATCGTCCTGTTCTTCTCCGAATCCGAGGGCTGTACGTGACTCGGCGCGCTGGCGTGTCTCCTTCGCGGCAATGGTTTTTGGCTGTTCTCGTGAACTTTCCTTTGCAAGACTCCGGTGACGCTGCTGCACCGAGACCGGAACTCCTGCTGTTCATCCAACCCAGAATCTTCCAAAATCCGCTCTGGGAAGCCAGCTCGAGAGCTGGGCAGCCCCGGCTGGCTGGCTGTGGCCGGTAAGGTCGGCAGGATGTCAGGGACGCCGTCCCCTTCCTCGGACAGGGTGTCAGCGGCTGGGCCGGGGACCGTGGCCTCGAAGACCCCCGGGTCATCACCCGCGTCCGCACCGCGCTGCTCGCCCTGGATCTTCAGGCGCTGCTGCTCGTGCAGGCTGAACTTCTCGATGCAGTCGTCGATGAGGCTCGAAGGGGCCTTCTTGTGCGTCACCGTCACCTTCCCGCAGTACAGGACTTCGAACTTCTGAGAGTTGTAAAAGGCATCCTCGTTGTCTTTGCTGGCTTTGGCATCCTCTTTCATGGCAGCTTTCGATAACTGCCTTATGCTGCTGATCACATCGGGAACCTGGAAAAGAATTGAAATTCCGCATTTCAGTCGAATATTGATAGAGATAATTTAGAGATAAATATCTAGAGAGAATTTAGAGATAAACGTGCTGCTATCACACAGAATGCATTCTCGTCCTAAATGATAACATACAGAAAGTAAGAGTCAACCCCGTATAGGATAAAGCATAAACTTAAGTTACACTGTCAGACATAAATGACTTAAAGGTAAGATAGAAATTTAATATAACTATTATACTTCCCCATTTTAAATGCATTGGTTTCCCGAAAACAAAACTGTGAGGCTAACTAGGCCGCTGCCAACCTTTAATAAATCATAATACATCCTTTCAGTACTTTGAAGAGTTGTTATAAGGGGTCAGAAGTCTTTAAAAAATTACAAGGAAAATAAGATCCAGACACTCCTCATCTGCATTAGCCTTCAGAAAAAAATGCAAATGAAAATCACAGTAAGATACCATTATACACCTGTGAGAATGGCTAACATCAAGAAGACAAAGGCCTGCTGGGATATGGAGCAACTGGAACTTTCGTACATGGTATATGCAGAGATATGAAATGGCAAAACCACTTTAGAAAATCTTTTGGGAGTTTCTCAGGAGGTGAGCATAGACCTATCTCATGACCCAGCAATTCCACCCCTAGAGATTTACTAGTAGCCCTGAAAACATATGTCCACACAAAAGCTAGTGCACAAATATTCCCAGAAGCCTGAGTCACAATACTCAAAACAATCAACCCAAATGTTCATCAACACGTGAATACTCACTAACCACTAGGGAAATGCAGATCAAAAACACAATGAGATATATCATCTTACCAAATGGTTATCATCAAAAAAGACCAGAAGTAAGTACTGGCAAAGATGTGGAGAAAAGGGAATCCCCATGTTGTGTCAGTGGGAATGTAAACTGGTGCACTTAGTATGGGAAACAGTATGGCATTAACTCAAAATATTAAAAATAGAACTATGATATGATCCAGCAATTCCACTTCTGGGTACATATCCAAAGGAAACAAAATTACTATCTCAAAAAAGGTATCTGCTCCCGCCTATTCACTGCAA
>PISX010030164.1:0-19463 GCA_004024625.1 Mellivora capensis | reverse complement strand
TTTTTTAAATTACCTTGCTTTCACTTAAAGATGAGATCTGGGGGGTGCCCGGGTGGCTCAGTGGTTTAAAGCCTCTGCCTTCGGCACAGGTCATGATCCTAGGATCCTGGGATCAAGCTCCTCATCGGGGAGCCTGCTTCCTTCTCTCTCTCTGCCTGCCTTTCTGCCTACTTGTGATCTCTCTCTGTCAAATAAAATCTTTAAAAAAAAAAAAAAAGAGATCTGGGTTTTTCTTTGTTTCAGAAAACAAGTGCACTAATAATGCTCGGTGTGTGAACATGTCTGCTATGATTTTGTTGTTGTTGGGGGTCTGGGGTGTGTCATGTTTTCATGGATGTCCTGATAAAGATCCTAATCTTTTATATGAATGGTGGCATTTGGATCTTTCTTGTCTTCTTTTTTTTTTTTTTTTTAAGGATTTTATTTATTTATTTGACAGAGATGACAAGTAGGCAGAGAGGCAGGCAGAGACAGAGAGGGGGAAGCAGGCTCCCTGCTGAGCAGAGAGCTGGATGTGGGGCTCCATCCCAGGACCCTGGGATCATGACAGGAGCCGAAGGCAGAGGCTTTAACCCACTGAGCCACCCAGGTGCCCCTTCTGTCTTTTTTTGAAAATTAAGTTATCTAGTTATTTTGCCTCTTAAGAATATAAAATTTATCAAAAAAAACCCCACAACAGGTAGGAAGAAACTTGGAGGTGATAGATTTGTTTATGGCCTATATTATGGTGATGGTTTCCTGTCTCTCCTCCAAACTCATCAAGTTGTACATATTAAATGTGTACAGCATTTTGTATGTCAATCATACCTCAATGTGGTTTAAAAAAATAAAAGATTTAGAACAATTATTTTGTTCTTAAACCAAAGAACATTAATAATTCTTATATATCTGAGTACTTTTGTACCATACATGCATCAAGTCAGATAAGTGCCACTTCATAAGAAACTGACATACTTTTTTCTTGGGATTTTTGCATTTGGGCTTTTTTATATTCTAATAATAGTAACATGCTTCAAATTTATTTGTAAAATAAATGACTTCTAACATGGTTTCATATACTCTGTTTTGCCAGAATAGTGGACAGAAACATTGGAGAACATTGGAGAATGACAGTTTGAAAATACTACGATAATATTCTTATTCTTGAAGGTCAGGAGGCAGTAGTGTTTTTAGTGAGGATCCATGGGTGAGAAGCATAGGGGAGAGAGAGTAGCTGGCGGGCAAACAAACTCTATATTTGAAATAGTGCATCATTTAATATACTGTGATGGGAAACATGATTATTTTTTTTAAACATTCTGTGTAACCTTATCAATGGTTTAGCAAAAACCCTTATAACTAGTTTTTATTTTAATGAATTTCCCTTTTTATTGATGGTGATATATTAAAAAACAGAAGTGTTGGTTGCAGGTCACATGTAATGTTGATGATGATGGAACCAGGGCAAGCACTCCTGACTCTGATATGAATCAGAATCTTGGCAATGTCTTTCATAATTTATTAGTATTTAAAATAGAGTGCTTTGCTTATGAAGCTTCAGGGAAACAAGTACTATAAAATACACAATTAATTAAAATCTTTAAAACAACCAGCAGTAGCATTAATAAAACATTACCTTCTAAAGCTCATAAGAATTGCAGCTTACTCTCCCATCTCAGTGGGAAAAAGCGGAATAAAAAACTCTGTCTTTCATCACAGTCAATAAACTGAGTTTTTATTGCACTTAGGCTAGTAGATACTCAAAGAAATAGGCTTAGAGCCAATAGCCCACATCTCCCTACATAAAACATCTGGGTGCTTTTGGCTTGAATAATAACAAGCACCACTTTTATTTAGCACTTACTTCATTTATGTGTTCTTGTTCAATGCTCAGAAGAACTTTGTGGGGTTAGTGTTAGGATGCGCATTACATAGATGAGAAAACACATCAGGTAAGATACAGAAATGCCTCTTCCAGGTATAGTCCTTGAACCAGCAGAAGCAACAGGAGCTTGTTATAAAGGCGAATTTAAGGCTCCCCCGCAGACCTGTATCAGAAACTCTAGAGGTGGGGTCCTGCAGTCCTTGTTAACAAGGTCTCCACAGAATTCTTATGCTTGCCTGCCTTTGAGAACAATTAGGTTAAAGACCCATGTGACACAGTTACGTAGTGGGAGCAGAATTTGAGCTCTAGTATATTAGATTTTACTATTTATAGGCAAACTCGATTTTTTTTTTCTTACTGATTTATTTATTTATTCCATAGAGAGCAAGCCAGAGCACAAGTGCACTCGAGTGGGGGGGGGGGGGTTGGCGCAGAGGGAGAGACTCCAGCAGACTCCATGCTGTGTACGGAACTCCATGTGGGGCTCAGTCCCAGGACCCTGAGATCATGACCTGAGCCAAAACCAAGAGTCACAAGCTCAACTGACCAAGCCACCCAGGTGCCCCAACAGGGAATATCTCTTAAGTTAACTTTCTAAGCAAGGGTGTCCTAGAAATAACTTCTCCTTTAGGTTTTGCTGTAGGTTTTTCTTTTTCTCTCTTTCCATCCTGAGCCCCTGCCTTTCTAAATAATTTCTCTAATATATATGCAAAAAGAAACAATTTTAAGAGGAAGATCCTTTTTAAAATCTTTCCTTGGAGAACCAGCTAGTTCTGGTCTCTTTCCCCTTTGTACTTTTATCTCCTTCTAAAAGGCCTCTTTGAAACCGAGAAAGAGCCAGTTCTGGTTATGCCTGTTTGAAAGTCCTGGAATCATTTATGGGCTTGCCATGTTTACTTCTATGTCATCACAAGGATAATAGAGGGTCATGTATCTAGGTTCTAAGCTGGTTCTTACTAGCTGATTGATAGGATGCCACTATTTTTCATCTCAGGAATGTTGTCCCTGTGCTGGTAAAGTGTGTAGACAGGTCATAGCACTTAGGTATAGTTTTGTCATTTCCTGGCTGAATGATGTGTGTATGTTATCTGACTTCTCTGAGTTGTGGTTTTCTTAACTGAAAATAGAGATTATATCTTGCATGTTAGACTTGGTTCTTCTCAATTACTTTGGAAACCATTGGGGTGCTACGCAAATTTGAAATAATGTTCTGGAATGGCCTCAGGAATGGCTTCTGAGGTTGGGTGTTCTGAGGCATTTGGGAATGAACATGTGTTGCCCTCCCTCTGAGGGTGATGGGTTTATCAAAGGAATCTCTGCACAGACGGCAACATGGACTGTGTGTATAGAGGGAGCTCCACCTGTGGATTCACCCAAGCTGAGCTGTGAATGCTCTGGTTGAGCTTCTCTAAGATGGCTGCCAGAAGACCTGCTCATAAAGTTATCAGGAAAGGAGAGGGCAGAATTGGAGATGAAAGTATTGGGCATCAGTGGTACATCTGTGGGATTTAAAGAGGAGAGATTCGATGCAGTTACCAGGGAAGGAATGTAGAGAATACACTGGAACTGGAAGAGTGATGCATGAGGATGGTGATCCTTGGGTCATGGTGCTGATACCTTGGTCGAACCGAGTCTCTGGAAAGCTTGCTTACTCCAGCCTCGGCCTACTTTTGGAATGGCAAGAAGCTATAGAAGCATGCTCAAGAAAGCATTTGATCACCACGTAGCGGGTTCCAGACTCACCTGACCATAGGTGCTGTTGACTAAATGTGGGTGGTGGGCTAGGCCTCTTGGAAGTACACAGGCCTGCCCTGTGTCTGTGAGAGACAGGGAGAGCAGGGCAGCAAAGGCAAGAGCATGTTCCTTCTAAAGGGACTGCTGCTTGGTTCTGTAGATGGTTGCTATGTGAGAATGTGAATCTGGGGTTAACCGGTCATCTCTGTTCTGAAGAGAAACCAGAGATCTGTATTTTTTTGGTGACATCTTTAGGTTCTTATTAAAATGCTGGCTGAGTTAAAAAAACAAAACAAAACACGCTTTGAGGCCCAAATTACACACATCTGTAGGCCAGATTTGGCTATAGCCTGCCCGCTGGTTACCTCTGCTGCAGTGTTCTATAAACATGATCTGTTATTATTGGATATCCCAGAATTTATAATAACCTCCCAGGAGCCTCTGCATTGGGGCCCTTCTAGGAATACATTCTCATACTCTCTTTGCTACCCCTGCAACTTTTCCTGAACATATACTAAGCCTGTTTTGATAGAAACTCTGGAGACTTTAAATTGCTGTCACAATTTGAAGAGATCCTGAATCCAGGTGTGCAGGCAGGCTGGGAAAATAGATTTCCTTAATGAAGAGATTTGGGACTTTGGCCTTAATAGTTTTTACCCCTCTTAGAAGGTCTGGGCATAGATAATCTGCTGCTGAAGAGGGTCCTTGTGCTTCTGAGATTTGCTGAGCCACTGAGATAAAAACAATCCATTGTATGCCTTTAAGACATGTATTGTCCTATGAATCGCTTTTTCATTGCTTTTTAAATATTTGTGTTACAGAAAAAAGAGTTTGATGTGGACACCCTCAGTAAATCAGAGCTTCGAATGCTCCTCAGTGTGATGGAAGGGGAGCTGGAGGCCAGAGACCTGGTCATCGAGGCCCTGCGGGTAAGGAGCTTCTAGGGCCCAGCCCTGTTCTGTATTGTTTCCTTTTTTCGAAGGGCCAATGACAAAGCTGCTTTTCTTAATTTTTGAACCAGGTAGATTTAAAATGTTAGATCTGGTTAAAATGTGCCCCTCACCGCAAATGCCAACCCATACTCTTTATAAACGCAAACACTGAAGTCAGATGGTCATTCAAATGATGGGGACGAGACTAAACTGTTTAGTGTGGGAAACCTGAGACCTGAGCTGTAATTTTTCATGTGGTTATTTGGTAATAAGTGTTTAGAAAATTGGAAATTTGGTATCATACATGTATGTGAAGTCAGGGAGGAAAAATTATGAGTCATTTATAAAAGGTATTACTGATAATAGAGCTTTTCCTTCCTATGTAAATTATAAATGACTTATGTTCCGAAACTTCTAAGAGTTGAAAACTAATCTGTATCCCTCTTAAAAGCTACGTGTATATTTTCACATAGTTTTATTACTTTTTCTTCTGATCTTCTAGGAATTTTGAAATTTTCATAACTTGTGAAGTATTATCTTCTAATATATTACTTGGATACCCAAAATTCTGTAAAAATAATGTTTTCTTGATGCACAATCTCATAATTAGTTGTTCTTTCTTGTACTTGTTTTGGTATATTAGCCAAACCTAAGCATTTTTTTTCTTTTTTCTTTGATATAAAATACTTTGTATATAATCAGTTGTTTCCTGGCTTTTGGTGATTTGGCCAGGATGGCTATATTTATTATATATGAAGTGTGGACTTGATCCCCCCCCCCGCCCCCGCTATGCAGTATGCCCTCAGCCTTTGTCTTAGGAGGTTGTTTTAACATAGGAAAACCTATGGATGTCAAATTGTTGCTGCCTATGTGTGCTAATATAGTGGGGGAAAGAGGGAATACTAATGGTGGATGGTCAGACATAATGAAGACGATGGGAATGCTGAGAATGCATTCAGTTGTGTGAGGAAGGGGTGGCTATAGTTCATTTTCACAAACTGGAAATTGGTACAGTGGAAATAATGATTACTCCTTAGTCTGATGACAGAGAATGATTGCCTCTGAAAAATGGGAGTAGAGTTCTACCATCTGTAAGCCAATAACAAGTTGAAGGTGGTGCTTTCTGAATGGCAAACTTTGCTAAGTGGACTTGTGCACAGTTTGGTTGTGAGAGGGACTCCTCTCGTTCCATATTGGAAATATTTGCATTGCTTGCCAATGTATATTTTCCTGACTAATGAACTTGGTGGGAGACATGCTAAGGCGGTGGATCACTAACATGTATTCCACTCCACTTCAGGAGAGAACAGGGTCCCCTGTGAGGCCAATAGTGTAGACTCTTGAGACCAAATGGATATGAAGGCTCCAGTTCTCCCTTAGGGATTTTTCTGTCCCTCTCTGTTAACCTGTAAAAGGCATCAGCTCCTGGGGCATTTCCCACTACTTGCACAAATGTTTGAACCTTTAGCAGAGTCTGTGTTTTTGTGAATCACCTGAGCAAGCCTATTTATTTCTCTTTTTAACTTAATTGCAATACTTACAAATATAAGTAGAATCAAAGGCCTGCTAATGATGAGGGCTTGCCACACTGAAAGTTTTTCATAGAATCAAGGAATGTTGGCGTTGCGAGGAGCCTTACTACATAGTCTAGGCCAGTGGTTTGCATCCCTCCAAATCTAGTGCAGTGTTTTGTTTTGCCTTTCTTTTTAATAAAATGTTTTATATTATTCTTTTACTGTCCTGCAGTGAAATGTATGGATAAGTGCATATGTAAGTAGGTTAATGGTAAAAATAACCAGTGCACTGCCCTAATTGTGACATAAAATAAGAGGAAAGTAATGTATAACAAAACACACATTTCAGTATATAAGTGGTCAGGCATATCTCATGGAAGACATGATGAAGGAAGCAGCAATTGGTGCTTGTTAGTAGCATTGCCTGAATGCAGTCATTGCAGAAGAATCCTGATCCAGGAGTGCTGTACTGGGACTCAGACACAGTGAGTGGGTTTGCTGTGCACGAGGTGATTTTTTTCCTGAGATGGTGAATGACTCTTGGTAAAGTTCCAAACAAAAGTGCACACTTACATGGAAGCGGAGTCCGTGGAAAATTCGGTGTTTGTTAAAACTAAATTAAAACAACTTGTTTGTGTGTAAAAAGGAGTTACTCTTTAGCTCAGGTCACCATTCTGAACTGAAGGTTCTACTGAAAGGAATGACTAGAGGGACATTTGAAATTTCCAGGGGACTTGAGACAGTTCCTGGATGTGGGGCACACCCTTAGCCCTGCCGCCTAAGTGCCAATTACTGTGCTAACAGATCACTGTCTAGGGTGCTGCCCCTGTGGAGAAGCACTGGCTTTGTTCATGTATTAAAATCCAAACACAAAGGAAGCCCAGAGAGATTGTGACTTAATCTCAGGTCAAAAATGTAGCATCCTTGAAGTTGGTATGTTTGGAGATTCTTAAAGCTTTTTGTCATTTTTTAAACTTGAGAATTGTGATTGATTTATTTAGGTGATTATGTTTTTAAGAATAGAGGATATGATTTTCGTATACCTGTCATAGATTCACTGTGGTCATTTACTGATTGTTCCCTTGAGGGCATTCACTGGAACTAGTGAAACTGGGGAAGTACCTACTTGGGTCCAGATGTGTCATTTAGTTGCCATTTTCTTCACCAGTAGAATATAAGTTAGTGACTGGCTAAAAACTGGGAATAGAGAGAATGTGAAACTTTTAATTTTATTTCATATTAGGAGATAAACATATTCCTGAATTAAAATTCAAAATCTGTCCAATCAGTATGTTGTTATTCAGTTGGGAGAGAAATACACCTTGTTTTAAAAAAATGTCAAAAGTAATATTTCTCTGAAGGTGGGAAATATTTTTAAACTTAATATGTACTATGAACTATATGAAAATTTAGAAATGATTGTGTTATGAGGCATTTAAATCCTTTAGAGTTTTGGAATCTTTAAAAAGATATTTCAGGGGTGCCTGGGTGGCTCAGTTGGTTAAACATCTGCCTTCAGCTCAGGTCATGATCCCAGGGTCCTAGGATGAAGCCCTGCATTGGGCTCCTTGCTCAGCAGGGAATGTGGTCTGCTTCTCCTTTTGTCTGCTGCTTCCCCTGCTTGTGCGATCTCACTCTCTCTCTATCACACAAATAAAAATCTTAAAAAAAAATATTTTGGACCAAGCTTTTTTACTTTGTTTAATCATGCTACCTTGATGTATTTTTTTTTGAGAGAGGGAGAGAGTTCCAGTGGCAGTGAAGGGAGAGAGGAAATCCAAAGCATGCTCAGTGTGGTTCCTGATGTGGGAATTGATCTCAGGACCCCGAGATCATGACCTGAGCCAAACATAAAAAATTACATAGATTATTGGATTAATGGCAATAAGCTTTTCAGAACAATTCATAGATATGATTGGTGGAGGGTATTATGAAATTATAATACATATCTTGGTACATTTACTATTTTCATGTTTAAGGTAAAAATGTTTCCCAGTAAAACTCCTTGGCTTTATAAAATATGCAGTGTTCAGGAGATTCATTTTTATTGGGAGGGATCATATTTTTAAAAGTACATTTTTGGAAAATATGAACTGCTTAACTGAAATATGTCTTAATTGCATAGGAAATATTCTATGAATGATACCCCCTCATCCACAAAAAGTAGGAATAAATCTTTGACTAAATAGATATGCTGAATGACGCTTAGAGAAAAATATTGAGAATATGCTAAGTTTTCTGAAAACCACAATAGATACAGACCTTTTTGAGTTAAATTTAATTAATTAACCTGTTAAGAGATCATCTATTTGATGATAATTGTTTAGTTTGTGGAATCTTCTGGCTTTCACCTCTTTTTCCCTCTTGCTTCTAGAGTTTTTACCAGTATCTTAGTCAAATGGAAAAAAGGGCAAAAACATGAAAATGCTTTAATTATAGAATTTTAGGAGTCAAAATTGTGTTTTAGCTTAGATTTACAGGATTCAGCTGGCTGTTATTACTGTGAATTTACGTAAATATTACATCACTGAAACAATGAATTCCTTGGCAATCAGATCCAGATTTCTTGTATGCCTTCTTTTTCCTTTTAGATTGATAAATGAGAATTAATAGTATTATTGACATGGCATTTCTTCCTCATAACCTATAGTTACTATAAAGTATGCGATACAGATTTTTAAGTATTATCTGCACTGAAACTGTAGAAATTACCAGTTTATTTCTTTGGACAGAATGTATTTATAGTTATTTAACATCATATGGGATATCAAATTAGAGAATTGTCTTGTATAAATGGCTGCAACAAAGAGACCCAAAGTATGATAGATTAAATATGAAGTTTATTTCTCCTACCAATCTGGAGGTGAGTCATTTGTGCTGGGGAAGTATTTCTAAGCCAAGTGGTCATTTAACAGCCCAGATTATATCTATCTTACTGCTCTCCTTAGGGAATTTGCCTCATTGGTATGATTGAAACTGTCATTGACATGCCTACATCCCAAACCTATGGTAAAGAGGGCAAGAGAGGAAATGAAGGAGAAGCATAGGGGAGAACTTTGTGGACACACCTAGCAGAGTTCTGGGGAATGGTCCTGGGTGGCTGACTGGCTCCCTGGGAAGGGAGGACTTTGGAGGAAATCTAATAACTTAATGCACTCCATTATCTTGGTTTAATGGTATAAAATATCCTAGGGTATGGTACAAGAAGATAGATCCTTTCCTCCTTCCTTCAAATACTTGTTGAGTACCTACTGTATGCCAGGTACAAAAATGAAAGCTCAAAGTGAATATAAGAGGAGATTAATTATTATGCCAAAATTGGGTCCATTTAGAACATTGTATATACCTTTTTGTTTGTATATATATTTTTGTTTAAAACTAATTGTTCCAAGTAGTGTCATTTGGGGCCATGTTTTAGTTTTCTCAGACTCTGACTCTATATATTCAGATTTTGTCTAGAATGATCTTCCTTTCTAAAAACCTTAACTGTTCATTGGGTTCAAAACACAATGAAAAAAATGCTCTGAATGGTTTTGCTTTGAAGCAGGGTTTCTCCTCTCAGCACTAGTGACATTTGGGACTGGGTATTTGTTGTGGTTGTTGTGAGAAGAGGGGCTATCTTATACACTGCAGTATGCTTTGCAGTGGCCCTGGTCTATCTGCTCACTAGATGCCAGTAGCACCTCTATAGGTGTGACAGCCAAAAAGGTCTTTCGTTGTGGTGTACACAATCACTTGGGAAACACTGCTGTAAAGTAATACTGGTCAAGAAAATGCTGCTCAAATACATTTCATTGTAAGCACAGCATCCAGTATTGATTAAAAACTCTTGACAGTGTAGCTTTAGAGGGAACATACCTCAACATACTTCATATGAAAAACTGACAGCTAACACCATAGTCAGTGGTGAAAAAATTAAGAGCGTTTCTCCTAAGATCAGGAATGGGACAAGGATGTCTACTCTCACCACTTTTATTCAGCATAGAAGTCCTAGCCATAGCAATCAGACAAGAAAAATAAATAAAATGTATCCAGATTGATAAGGAAGAAGTAAAACTTCCACTGTTTGCAGATGACATGTTACTATATGTAGAAAATCCTAAAGAATCCACCGGAAAACTACTAGAACTAATAAGGTCAATAGGGTCACAAGATACAAAATCAGTATACAGAAATCTATTGCATTTCTATACACTAATAATGAATTGGCAGAAAGAAATTAAGAAAATCCTATTTACAATTGCACTAAAAATAATAAAATACCTAGGAATAAACTTAACCAAGGAGATGAAAAACTTGTACTCTGAAAACTATAAAACCTTGATGAAAGAAACTGAAGACAACACAAAGGGGAAGCCCTTTCATGTTCATGGATTGTAAGAATAGATATTATCGAGATGTCCATACTACCCAAAGCAATCTACAGTTTTAATGCAATCTCTCAAAATACCAATAGCATTTTTCACAGAACTAGAACATATAATCCTAAAATTGGTATGGAACCACAAAAGGCCCTGAATAGCCAAAGCATTCTTAAAAAAGAACAAAACTTGGTGGTATCACAGTCCCGGGTAGACTACAAAGCTGTAGTAATCAAAACAGTATTATGGTGCTGTGGTACCTGGCTGGCTCCGTTGGAAGAGCAGGGGACTCTTGATCTCAGGGTTGTAAGTTTGAGCCCCACATTGGGAGTAGAGACTACTTTAAAAAACCCCAAATAGTAGGGTACTGGCACAAAAATAAACATATAACTCAATGGAGCAGAATAGAAAATGCAGAAATAAAACCCACAATTATGTGGTCAATTAATCTTCAACAAAGGAGACAAGAACATGCAATGGGAAAAAGTCTCTTCAACGAATTGTTTTAGGAAAACTGAACAACTATATGTGAAGGAATGAAACTGGATGACTTTCTCATACCATATGCAAAAATAAGCTCAAAATGGATTAAAGACCTAAAGGTTGAGACCTGAAACCATAAAAACCCAAGAGGGAAGTCTGGCATCAGCCATAACAGCATTTTTCTAGAAAGGTCTCCTGTGGCAAGGGAAACAAAAGGAAAAATAAACTATTAGGACAACATCAAAATACAAAGCTTCTGCACAACAAAGGAAACAGTCAACAAAACTGAAAGACAACAGAATGGGAGAAGACATTTGCAAATAACCTATCCAATAAAGAGTTAGTATCCAGAATATATAAGGAACTTAATACAACTCAATGCCAAGCAAAATCTAATTAAAAATGGACAGAAGATATGAACAGACATTTCTCCAGTGAAGACAAACAGATGGCAAAGGGACTCAAGAAGAGATGCTCAATGTCACTCATCCTCAGGGACATGTAAATCAAAACCACAGTGAGGGGACGCCTGGGTGGCTCAGTTGGTTAAGTGGCTGCGTTCGGCTCAGGTCATGATCCCAGCGTCCTGGGATCGAGTCCCACATCGGGCTCCTTGCTCAGCAGGGAGCCTGCTTCTCCCTCTGCCTCTGCCTGTGCTCGCTCGCTCTCTCTCCCTCTCTCTCTGACAAATAAATAAATTAAAAAAAAAAAAACACCACACAGTGAGCTACCACCTCACACCTGTCAGAATGGCTGACCTCAAAGACCCAAGAAACCAACAAATGTTGGTGAGGATGTGGAGAAAAAGGAGCCCTCATCCACTATTGTGGGAATGCAAACTTTAGCAGTTACTGTGGAAAATGGTACGGAGGTTCTTTAAAAAGTTAAAAATAGAACCACCATGTGATCCAGTAATTCCACTGTTGGGTATTTACCGAAAGAATACAAAGACACTGGTTTGAAAAGCTACATGAACCCATATGTTTATAGCAGCATAATTTACAATAGCCAAATTATGGAAGCAGCCCAAGTGTCCATAGGTGGATGAATGGATAAAGAAAATATGGTGTGTGGGACGCCTGAGTGGCTCAGTTAGTTAAGTTCCTGCTTTTGGCCCAGATCATGATCTTAGGGTCCTGGGATCTGAGTCCTGTGTCAGGTTCCTTGCTCAGCAGGGAGCCTGCTTCTTGCTCTGCCTGTCCCTCCCCTTATTTGTGTGCGCGTGCTCTCTCTCTGACAAATAAATAACATCTTTAAAAAATGTGTGCGTATACACACACACACACACAAAATGGAATATTAGTCATAAAAAGGAATGAAATCTGGGCTGTTTGCAACATGAATGTATCTAGAAGGTATAATGCTAAGTGAAATAAGTCAGAGATTTCACTCATATTTGGAAAGAAAACCAAAATGAACAAGAAAAAGACCAAAAAAAACAAACTTTTAACTAGGGAGAGCAAACTGATGGGTATCAGAGGAGAGGATGGTGGAGGGATGGGTGAAATAGGTGGAGGGATGGGTGAAATAGGTGAAGGGGATTATGAGTACATTTATCATAATGAGCACTGAGTAATGTGTAGAATCATAGAATCACTGTATTGTACACCTGAAACTAATAAATACCGTATGTTAACTATACTGGAATTAAAAATACATTTTCTTATGAAACAAGTGATTTGTCTTTGAACTATTCTCCTTCAAAACTAAATACTTAAAAATGCCCATTTAAGAAATTTCATGACTCTTTCTAAACACACCACATTTTATTTAAAATTGTTTTATGTGCAGGAATGAAATGCTTTGCTTTTTCTGTTAAAAAGCCTGTATAGTTGCATGGCTCAGTGTTGGAGTCTTCACATAGAACAAAGGCGAACTCTTCAAATAAAATAAAATCATTAAACAGAAGAATGCTTCCACTCTGGGTTTGAAAGCAGCCACTGCTGTACTGCAGAGTATTGTGAGCTTTTCCTCATATGACATGTCTGTTAAATCATGATAAAAGAGGAGCATTCTGGTTTCAGCTAAGTAAAACATGCAGCCTTTTGTATTTCAGAATTCTCCTATGACTTCAGGCAATTGATTGACCAAAACATACCCTTTTTTGTTCCTTTTAATTAATGAATGATTTAATTTGCTGAGCGGAGCTGAATTCATGAAAACATAAATTGTTTCCTTTTCTGTCCACTGAGATAACGCCTTTGTTCCATGTCTAGAAAAAAGGAAGGGGAGTTGACCAGACGGTGTGTTGTTTTTGCATGCAAGTCACTTCTCATAAAATAGAAATAGCTGATCATTCTTAAATAGCATTGTATTTTGTCCAGTAGGACAGACATAGGAAGTGTCACTTTCGATTCTTCTGAGAAATTTTATTTTCCCTGATGAACATTTACTACTAGTGAAGGGAAAAAATGGAATACCAGGCAAAATAGTGCTTTTTTATATATGAAGAAATGAAGATTGATGTGCTGTGAAAGCAAAATGTTTATCAATATTATGTAATAAGCAACTGATCTCAAGCAACATTTTCTTGCTGATGACTATTAATCATTAGGACATCTGTGAGAACAAACTAAAGCACATTGTTCAGCTCAATGATGTACCATTTGTTTTACACGGGGTTCAGGATAGATTCAGAGTTACAAATGGCATGAAAACGGGAATACATTTTGGAGACTTTGCAGATTACCCTAATTTGGGGGACTGTTCACTTAATAGTTCCTTTTAAGAATTACTTCCTTGTGATCTGAGAATACAGAATGTTCCTTTGAGGCCTTCTGATAACACTTTAACCACCTCATGATCCTCAGTGGCTAAGCTACAGGTTATGGGTTTTTACGGGAATTTCATTTGCTATGTTTATGACAAACAGGGTCTTGATTAGAAGAGGAAACAAGGATCTAAGATAGTATTCAAAATTCTGCCTTCTCTCTGGTTGTGATTATTTTGGAAAGAAGCGTAAGAGGTTTCATCTTCTCCCTTTTGATTTTTGGAGTCAAAATGTAAATAGGTATTGAACACATAGAGGAGTATTTGTGTCTGTATTGTCTACGTGAAATGATCTTTGAACATAGTGGGGATCTTTGAGAAGGCGGCAGGGGGATTGGGGGATCCATGTATCCATTCATTCAACAGATGTTTGTATCTTTAGATATGTCTTGGGTTTCAGTGGTGGTGAACAAGAAGCTTGAGTTTTCTTAAGAGTCCAGTGGGAGAGAGGGACATTAAAATAATAAACCAAAAGACTGAAGCTCACATTATGATTACCAAGGAAAGAATGCCATGAGAAGAGAGATTACTCTAGATTGGGTCAAGAAAGTTCTCTCTGAGAAATTGACACCCCCCTGAGACTTGGAGGGATATCAGGAATCTAGTTGGAAGAAGAGTGTTCTTAACAAAGGGAACAGCACATACAAGGACCCTAAGAGAAGAAGGAGCTTGGCAGTTTATACGAACTGCAAGAAGTCGGAGAACAAGAGAGAATGGCATAAGATGAGATGCAGAGCTAGGCTGTGGCCAGATCATGCTGGAGAGTGAAGGCCGTGATAAGGTTGGATTTCATTTTATGTCAGGGTAGCCATTGAAGTGTTTAAGCTTGAGAATGCCAGTGATTCAATATGATTTTCCAAAAGATTCTAATGCATAATTATATTGCATGTGATTTTTTGCATTAAAATTTTAATTTTAATTTATTAAATGTGAATATTTAATGTAAATATTTAAAATTTATCACCATTGTCAAGGGAAAAATTACAAAGGTCACCCTAGCTGCAAGACAGACGAAAGTTTGTAGGAGAGCCAGAATGAAGGCAGAATGTCATAGGGGTTGTCTAAGAAATGTGAATATCTCAGATGCTTATAATTATTGCCCTTTAAGAAGGCATGGAAAATGTTCTTGCTCGTCACTTTTGCAATGTAGCAGTGAATAGTATCTTTCTTTAGACTGTTAAGCTGATTATGGTTTTTAAGGTGTTGTGCACCTAAAATAGAATTGATAAGGTACGTTCTCCACGTGAAATTTTTTGAAAGGCAGAATTTTATCTTCAGTTTTATTCTTTCCAATCCAGTTCATCTCAGTTCAGTGAAGATTTTTACATTAAATGAATTTTATAGTTAGAAGCCCTCTTCTTTCAAGATTACTATGCATTTCTACAGGCATATCTGTTCTAAAATAAACTTCCTTTTTAATTTTTTCACATAGGATTGGGTAGAGTAGCAGAAGACGGCTTCACATGGTGCTCAAAGCGACCTAGCAACAATAAAAGTGTTTCAGCAAGTGTCTGAATTTGAATTTGTCCTGCTCGGATGTGTCCATTTTGGCCTGTCTCAAGTGGACCATTGCGGGGCCCATGTTCACATGATTACACTGTAGTGAAAAAGACTTCCCCTTAAACGTTCTCCTTTTCTTTATACTTTGAGGTACAGGACAGATCGTGGTCATCTTTGTATGTCATAAAATGGGCGGTGCCTCATTCTCCAGGGTAGAACTCTTCAAGGTGGAGGGTGCCAGATGGGAACTAAGGCAAATCTCTCTATTAATTCTCTCCTGCCAGCAAGCCTCAGGCTAGTGGGAGAATAGTGACTGGGGCAAGGCCTGCAGGGTTTGGTTGTGAGAGCAACTTGGGGAGAGAGAGGTGATGTGTCAAGTGTTGTCCAGGCAGAACTACTCCCTTCCCTGCCCTGCCCAGAGGGGCTTAGGAATTTGATAAGCTTCTAAAATGTATTGGGAATCAGATACTATTGTATTATTTTTAAAAGCGACTTTTTACGTGTGTGGGAATGGTATGATAAAAATACTAGCTGTACAAATTATAAACTCGTACTCTTTGGCTTGCCGGTCTTTTCCCCCATCTCGGTATGTAGACATCATATTCTTTATAATATTAAATCTTTGATTTTTAGTGGCGTTAACTTCACATGAATAATTGCAACCACCTCTGTTTGCAATCATGTAAAAGTGGAAGGAGGGAGGTGGTTCGACATTAAACTGAAACAGTTTCTTTTCCAGAGCCTCCTCCCTCCACTCTGTGATCCTGTGTTATACAGCAGACAAACTGAAATCCAAAGAAGGGGCCATTGCATTTGGCCTGTGTTGCTCAGGAGTGGCGAGGTTTTGCTGCTGTTTCCTGTAGGTTGAAGTCAGAGCAGGACATAGAGATGAAATGGGACTTAACATTGTGATGTTTTTATCATGTGCCAGGCACTTCCCCTGGATTCTCTCCTCTTGTCTCTGTGACATCCCTTGAAATCAGTGATTGTGCCCCCCCCTTTAGGAATGGAGAAACAGACTGAGAGAATAAGCCATTTTCTGTCTGACTCCTAACCTCAACTCATGATTCCTCTGCTTCAAAGGCAGCATTAATGAAACTAGAGCTGGTCGACATTTGTGGGTTCTTTATTTTAAACGCTATGAATTCCCAGAACACTTCCCATGCACCTGTAATCAATTGTAAATATCAAAAGCTGCGCAGAAATGGTTAGGCAATCTTCAGTGTGTAATCATTCATTTGCTGTTCCCTCCCGATTGACTGCAGGTAATTACAAACAGAAGTAAATCCTGCAAGACTTCTAAGACCTTATTGAATGGCAATTATGATAATGTAGAAAAGCATCATTGATTTCTTAAAATGTTTTCCTCTAATTATCATCCCAAGTGCAAAAAAGTTTGTACTTTTCTGTAATTAGGATATTCTCATCTTCTGGATGAGAACATGTTGGAACATTTGAATGCCGTATTATCCAAATTTACTCTAGGAAAATGAAGATTTATAAAACGGACAAGAATGCGATAGGGAACTGCCATTTCCATTCTTACCGTCCCACTTCTTAGTCATTATTAAATCTGTTTCTTGTAGTTAATTTTATTTCATTTTTTGACTTTTTTTTTTTGATATTTGATCACCTTGTTTTTCAGTTTGCATTTGCATCTAAAAAATGGCAGATGGTAAATTGAGTCATTAAATAGAAATTTAGTTTGGCTTTCATGAAAGGGTGTTGTACTGATTTCCTTGAGTTATATAATCCTTTGAATTTTTTTTTTCCCCCAATCAGTAGAATTCGTGAATGCGGGGAATTCGTGAGAGTGTGTTATGTAGGCAGGTAATAATAGATTCACTACCAATAAAGAGTTAAGTATTCTTTTTTTTTTTTTTTAAGATTTTATTTATTTGACAGAGAAAGATCACAAGTAGGCAGAGAGGCAGGCAGAGAGAGGGGGAAGCAGGCTCCCTGCTGAGCAGAGAGCCAGATGTGGGGCTCGATCCCAGGACCCCGGGATCATGACCTCAGCCGAAGGCAGAGGCTTAACCCACTGAGCCACCCAGGCGCCCCAAGAGTTAAGTATTCTTAACAATTAGCATGTTAAAATGCAGATATATCATTGACCTTGTTAGATTTCCTTTCACGGAGGCTGTCAACAGAATCATATTGTTTTTAAAGAGATCATTTTAGATAAACCTCTAAATAATCCCTAAAAATTAATTTGGAGTTGACAGTGATTTTTCTGTTGATGGGTCTTTTCCCATGAGCGACTGGGAAGAAATCTTCCATAGACACTCTGGAAGGTGCATTGGACTTCGTTCTATAGTATCTTGACAAAATAATAAGACCTCACTGGTGTATTGAGAAGAAACCTTCCATCATCGTCTCTGCTTGGCTGGATCAGAGGTTCCATGAATTTTTGTGCCTGTTGTGGGGGATAGCAATAAGATGTGAGTTTGTTTTGGAGGGATGATAGGTGGCACAATTAAAGGAAGAACTTTAGAGACCCTTCATGGGAATTGTTAATATGTGAAATTCTTAATGAGTTTAAATTTCAAACAGTTGAGGATTGAAATTCATTGTAGGCTCTGAGGTAGGAAAGGATATGACAAAAACAGTGTTTAAGGGAGATTATGTTAACCACTTTTGAACGGAGATTGACAGGCTAAGGGAGAGAAGGGATCTGAGGAGGCAATTAGAGTTGACATTTATTAAAGTACAGGTTCTGTAAAACTCTGAATTCTGCGAGATGGCTCTAAATGTAGGTGATACGCTATTGGGGAGTATTGCAAGGACTTGAATAGATTGAGAGGAGATTGTGAATAAAAATAACTCCTCCAGCATAAGAGCACATTATTTTCTAACTCGTGACAGCAACCAGTAATTTCAAAAGTAATTTCAGTGTCTGGGTATAAACCCTTTTTATTTTTAAAGGATATTGTGTTTGTGCCCCATGTGAATTCATACTTAAGTAATTTGGCGTCAGCTGCAGTTCTCCCAGTAGCTTTTTTATAGCAGTAGTGCTAGTCCTTCAACATTCATCCAACAAATATTTATTGAATCTATTCTGTCATGCCAGGTGCGGGGCACTGGGAAGAGAGTAGCAGCAAGGCAGTCCCTGCACTCATGGGACTTAATGTCTAGGGCAGGAGACTAACCATGACTAACAAGTCCCATTTGGGACAAATGCAGCAAAGGACAAGTACTGAGCACTAAGATTATGTCCCATAATTCTGCGGTTTTTCTCAGACTCACCATGGAAGGCCATGTAAAAGCAGGGTCAAAGTAAGCATACTAATCACTAAGCAAAATATTAACATTTTCCAGTGTATTTAATAAAAGGAAAATAGCTCTGCTTCCCCAGTTCGCTCCTTACCTATTGTGTTCCCTAGATTGTGTGCAACTCCTCCCCAAAAGTGTTTGTTTTTGGGTATCTCCTGCTGTGCTTTATCTTCTGCTCCTTTCTTAGATGCAGATGGTAGCTTCCTGCATTTTCTTGCTTTTCAAAGTGGGTGCTAGTCTCCCCTATTTAATGTTACTGAGTTATATGAGATTACAAAGCAATACTGCTATTTGTACTACTGACTTGAAAGAGATTTTTTTAAAGCCTCATTTATTACTTACATAATATCCTATTATCAATTCTGTAGGATTCTGCCACAACTCTGGTGGTGGTTAGGCAAGATGAAGATTAAGGTATTTCGCTTTAAAATGAATTCTTTCTCAGGGAGTCCTGTGTTTACTCACAAAAAGAGATCCTCTGGGAGTATTTTCTATCTAGACAAGTTTGAGTCTTGCAATGAACACTCTTTAAGGTTCTTACCTGTGATCCTCCCTGCTAGAGAGGAGAAAGGATGCAAAGGTAATAACGTGCTCCCACTTTGTCATCCATTGCTATGCTCCAAACCCACCCCAAGACTTAATGGCTTTAAGCAACATCAGACATTTATTTTGCTCACAAATCGGCAGTTTAGGTGGGGTTTGGGATGGGCAGCTCACAGTCTGCATCTCATGTAGCCGTGGAGGGGTGTGAGAGGAGGGGAGGATCTCCTTCCAAGACGGCTCCCTTATGCCAGCTGTCTGCTAGGAGCTCTGTGGGGACTATGGCCTGGGGGCTTGGGTTCCCCACTTGGGCTTCCTTGTCACAAAGTGACTGGGACCCATCAGTGAGCAGCCTAAGAGGCAGGAGATAGAATCTGCCAGTTCTTTAACATCTGGGTCACAAAGTTACTTTGTACTCCATTCGCTCTATTAAGCAGTTACAGGGCTGAGATTCAGTGGGAAGAGACACAGACCTGACCACCTGGAAGGAGTG
>PISX010030163.1:0-18948 GCA_004024625.1 Mellivora capensis | reverse complement strand
CCTCAGGTTGTTTTTCAGAGTCCATAGTCTCTCATGGTTCATCTCCCCCCGAATTTCCCTCAACTCCCTTCTCCTCTCCATCTCCCCATGTCCTCCATGTTATTTGTTATGCTCCGCAAATCAGTGAAATCATATGATAATTGACTCTCTCTGCTTGACTTATTTCACTCAGCATAATTTCTTCCAGTCCCGTCCATGTTGCTACAAAAATTGGGTATTCATCCTTTCTGATGGAGGCATAATACTCCATAGTGTATATGGACCACATCTTCCTTATCCATTGTCCGTGGAAGGGCATCTTGGTTCTATCCACAGTTTGGTGACTGTGGCCATTGCTGCTATAAACATTGGGGAACAGATAGTCCTTCTTTTCACCACATCTGTATCTTTGGGGTAAATACCCAGTAGCGCAATTGCAGGGTCATAGGGAAGCTCTATTTTTAACTTCTTGAGGAATCTCCGCAATGTTCTCCAGAGTGGCTGCACCAACTTGCATTCCCACCAACAGTGTAAGAGGGTTCCCCTTTCTCCACATCCTCTCCAACAAACGTTGTTTCCTGTCTTGCTAATTTTGGCCATTCTAACTGGTGCAAGGTGGTATCTTAATGTGGTTTTAATTTGAATCTCCCTGATGGCTAGTGATGATGAACATTTTTTCATGTGTCTGATAGCCTTTGTATATTAACAGTACTTATTATCAGAGATAAAACTCAAGCTTTCTTTCTTTTTTTAAAAAGATTTTATTTATTCATTTGGCAGAGAATTACACAGCAAAAGAGGGAACACAAGCAGGGGGAGTGCAAGAGGGAGAAGCAGTCTTCCCACTGAGCAGGGCGCCGGATGTGGGATCCCAGGACTCTGAGATCATGGCCTGAGCCTAAAGCAGACGCTTAACAACTGAGCCACCCAGGGGCCCCAAAAGTCAAGCTTTCTAGCAATAATCAGAATATGGAAAAGATGTATCTGTCATTGTGAACTTGACCATTTCTCAATATTTAATTACTTTTGAAATCAGATTGGTGGTTAATATTGAAAACTATGATATTTTTGATACTGTATATTAAAATGTGTCAACATTTGGAAGATCCTCATAAGTCAATGAACCAATATTTTCCAGTTAACCTATGCAAGTTGTTATAAAATAATGTATGGGTAAGACTCATTCAAAGTGCAAAATGGATCAAATGATTTTCGGTGTTTCAATGTCACAGATCATTGATAGGATTTTAGATTCTACATGGTAAAAAAATTGTTAAGAAAATTGCCATATTTGAGTGTAGTACCAAAGATGAATATCCATAGTTATGCAAAAAGTTATTGAAATATTTATCCTTTTCTCAACTACACATTTAATGCAGAACAGATATGAGAATGCAACTGTCTCTGTTAAGCAAGACATTATAGAGATTGCAGAAATGTACATGAATGTCACTTTTCTCAGTATTTTTTTTGTTTTAGAGATATATTTATTTTCCTAAAAGTATATTACCTTTGTCAACATGGCAGTTGTTTATTATTGCTTTAAATGAATTATCACATACGTATTTTATAATTTCTCAATTTTAACTTCTAATAAAGCAATTATTAATAGTTATAATCCAGATAAACAAAAGCTCTTTGGAGTTTTCCATAATTTTATGAGTGCAAAAGTTCTTAAGACCAACATATTTAAGAACTGGTGCCCGAGAGCATCATAGACTAAAAGACTTCATGCCTGGTTACTTGGTCTCAGTAGATTCACTGAAATTAAGCTATAAGTTACATGGAATTATATAACCAAAACTCGGAATCTATCAGCTAGCTGAGGGAAGTACTGGCCAAGCATCAGAGGCATGGCTATTTGCAGTGCTCAAGTCTCACCTGTGCCCATTCCTCTTATCTCCAGAGAGTTTCTACCAGATTGCTCAGATTTTTAATGGAGTCCAATTTACACAGCTTATCTTAGGGCTCCTGAGTCAGGGTGAAGCCTATTTATAGCAGAATTTCATCTCCTTTGTTAGGTAAGACTGATCAGTAAATGTTTCTTCTATTCAACTGGGGAGCCACTCAGTTTTTACATTGTGTATCATGTTTATTAGCCCTATCAAAATGAGAGAACCCATACCATGATTGTCTCATTCTGTTATATAATCTATTATGGGGGTTCAATTAGTGGCTGAATATATCTGCACATTATTTGAAATAATGTTGTATACAGTTCCCAAATACCAGGAAAACTATATGATAAATTATCCAAAGTGACAGAAGGCACAAACAGGAGACTACCTAGAATTTCATGTAAAATGAGAAGAGGACCTTTGGATTCATTCAAAACTTCTGTCAAAGGTTGAGTTAAGAGAGGAACCCACCCAGGTACTTTTTTTGTCCACAGCTGCATATCTTAAACCAAGTTCCTTAGAAGACAAAACATGAGGCCAAGGCTTATATGCAGATACCCCTGAATGGAGAAGAACAGTCCCAGGGAATCAAAAGCAAAGGGAAGGGAAGTGAGGCAGGAAAGGTAGAAAAGCAATTATGACGTAGTATTTTAGCCCTCTGGTCACTGCTAGGTATATCGCACAACTGATGACTTGATCTCACAGGACCATCTATAGAGAAGCCATCGGAATACCTTCATCTCAGACTGGTATGTCCATGGAGAGGACATAAGATTGTGTCTTCTAAATTCTTCATCTCTTTGGTCAGTGGTTCATCCTACAGTCTGTTAAATCCCACTGAGCAGGCCTCACAGGTCTCCTGCCTCAACTGGATAAGGGAAGACTCAGCAACAGACTCAGTCATGTCCAGGGCACAGGTGGAAGGAAAGATGATACAGAGTGAGGAGAAGTAAATGGTTAAGAGCCATGATGACAGCTATGGCTAAGATCCAATGTATTACATAAGATGTGTCTGATTGGCATGCACAACTGGTAAAAATGCATAAAGTGTGATTATATCTAAACTGTGTTTTGTGTAGCATAGCTCTTTGTACCATCCTTCCGCCTCCATTTATACTTAAGTTCCAGAACACTGGAAAAATCAGGTTTGCCAAAGAAAGGGGCTGCATCTCCATAGAGAAAGACCCCAGCTAGCAGGTGTTAGGCATTTCAGATATAAGAACAATCCATATTAGCTTCTATAAATAATCAGCTATTTCTAGAGGTATATTGGTTCTCAAATTCTCTAATATTTTCATTATTCTTATTTCACTTCAACAAGGACATCATGTTAACCTCTAGTCCATCCTAAATAAGATTCTTACATTCAGTTGAACATGAAGAAATGATCTTTTACTAATGAACTTAGTGTATGAAATGTATCACTCAGTATGCAGCTTCCAACCATGCTGGCCAGGCGTTCCCTTGAAACAGATCACAGGCTGATAACTAATCTGCTCTTCCCATCTGGCCTTTGCATCACTTACAGCATCTCCTGCTTTCCAAGTTCTTCACACTGAATGTAGATCTTTCCAGGGAAAACTAAGAAGAAAAAATACAAAACAAAACAAAACAAAAAATAAAAACAAAAACAAATAATCAAATGTGGTCTGATATGGTAAGATACCTATAAGTAATAGAATAACAGAAGGATAAAATATGTCAACACTTTCTAGCTTAGTGCTTATAAAGTAAAAGGAATTGGATATACTTATTTGAATTAACATTATAGGGAAAATTGTGCCATATTTCACAGAGTTAATTATCCTTGCTTGCCTACTTGATTATGGTCTATCCACACCTGGAACATTGTATTTAAGATATGTTAAATGAATGATAACAGTCAAAAGAAAAAAAAAGTGTCAAAAAGATACACCCAATTAGTAGAGAGCAGAAGAATTAGGTTTTTTGAATGGGAAGAAGGAAGCATATATTTATGTCTGACCTAGTAAAGAGACTTATGACTGGGATGCAATGAATTAAAATATTATTTTTTCCTCAATTTTTCTGCCTAAATCTAAACATGTTATATACTTAACTGTTCTGCCTTACTCAAAGTTTTTAAGAAAGCATTTGGGATAATTTTCTACCACCCTAGCATGTCGAGTGCTCCAGCATCTTGCTTCTTCCTATTCCTAAACCACTTTAATTAGAAGACACCCTTAAAATAATTTTATCTTCACCAAGCTAAGCCCAAGAGCCAGAATTTTCTGTTTCCACCAGTGCTTCTTCCAGCAACCCCTATGCATTTCACAGAATAATAATTGTCTATGGGAAATAAATCAGCATCACGGGAGCTTTGTGGAGAGTGAAAGAATTTAATGTGTAAAGATGAGTTAATGGCTCAATATCAAAATTATGTTTGACATTTCAGATTCCTATTTTATGCTACATATATTAAATTATTTGGTTGTTTATAATAATAGTAAATGATGATTTAGATAATAAAGTTCTGGATTTAAATTTTTATCTTTTATCATAAGTGATATAACTGTTTGGATATTATGGATACACAGAATAGATATGATGTTGAAGTTGCACCTATTTCATGTGTAAAAATGAGATGGATCAGCAAAGCAAAGTCATTTTGTCTCTATTTTTATGCCAACTGATGGTTTCAATGATGTTCAAAGGCTGCATTTACAAGTGGCTAAAAATAAGATCCTTGAATTAATCAGCCAAACCAACAGGAACCAAGGCTAAGGGTGTAGGACAGAGTGTGCATTATGGAGTAAATTAGGTATGCAGAAGGACTCAGAAATCGGTGTAAAGTGGACCCTAGGTCTGGCACTAGAGAATCAGTCCTGTGTGTAGGTAGAAAAAGATGGGTTCATAGTGGATTGGGAGCGCAGATATTTAGGTAAGACTCAGAGGTAAAGTAGGTTTGTAACATTCAGTTAATGTTACAATATAAATATGACACTGATGATGCAGAATTTACTAGAAGCTCAGAAAAATTCCAAGTAATTCTAAAAGATTTTATTTTATTATTATTATTACTATTATTATCATTTATTTATTATTTTTTTTAACAGAGAGAGACACAGCGAGAGACGGAACACAAGCAGGGGGAGCGGGAGAGGGAGAAGCAGGCTTCCTGCCGAGCAGGGAGCCCCATGCAGGGCTTGATTCCAGGACCCTGGGATCATGACCTGAGCCAAAGGCAGACGCTTAATGACTGAGCCACCCAGGTGCACCCAAAGTAATTCTAAAGAATAGTCCCATGTATTATTGTCCAGCCCTCACAAAGAAAATTTATTATTGTTAGAGGAGGACGTTGAGAAGTCATGACTGCTGGCTGACCTGTGAGCTGGACTCCAGCAACTGGAAGCTCCTCACCCACTCCCCTGTCCTTGCAGTATACATTCTGTCCATTGTTTCCACAGTAGGAGCCATTTTCAAGGACATAGCCTTGAGGGAACAAAACATTGAGACCATCTGGATGGTATATGGGACTGAACCCCAGTATGACCTCTATATAAACTTCTAGGATTCTGATGATGGGTGCAGAGATCTTTTTGTGTTGTAGCCACTCAAGACCAGTCTCATGTGTAAGTTCCTTTGCTTATTAAACCTGTCACCACCCCCCAACTCTGGAGTAGCCTGACTCTTTCTTTGGTCTCTCCTTGTTCTCAGTGTGTTGCGGCCAGTGTCAGATTTCACCCAGGGATATCCTGAGTTTGCAAAACAACAATTATTAAGTTATCATTTCAATGTAGAGTATTTGCTTCAAATGTATTTATTTATTTGTTTGTTTGTTTATTTATTTAAAGATTTTATTTATTTATTTGACAAAGAGAGTGAGAGAGTATGGAGAGCAGCAGAGGGAGAAGTAGGTTCCCCACTGAGCAGGGAGCCCAGTGCGGGACTCGATCCTGGACCCTGGGATCATAACCTGAGCTGAAGGCAGAGGGTTAACTGACTGAGCCACCCAGTGCCCACCTCAAATATATTTATAAAATGTATTCCATAATTTTTAAGTGAATGGATACAATGAAAACAATAAGAAATTTCCCCTTATGAAATAAGACTGGTGTGCTCAGCTGACTAAGGTTTCCCAAATACATCCATGTCCTAATCCCTAGAACCTGTGGATGTTGACTTATACAGCAAAAGGGACTTGGCAGATGTGATAAAATTAAACACTTTGAGATGGGGGATTATTCCACATCATCTAAGTGATGAGATCCTAAATGGGATCACAAGTGTTCTTATAAGAGAGAGACTTGACTGTAGAGGAGGGGGTAGGAGATGGTATGGCGGAAGCAAGAGTTTGGAGTGATGCCAGGCAGGAGTGCAGGCAGCCTCCAGAGGACAGAAAAGATGAGGATTCTCCCCAGAAACCTCTAGAAGGAAACAAGGCTGCTGACACCTTGACTTTAACCCAGTGAAACTGGTCTTGGACTTCTGGTTTTCAGAAATGGAAGAGAATAAAATTTTGTTATCATTATTATTATTATTTTTAAAGATTTTATTTATTTATTTGACAGAGAGAGATGACAGGTAGGCAGAGAGGCAGACAGAGAGAGAGAAGCAGGCTCCCTGCTGAGCAGAGAGCCCGATGCGGGGCTCGATCCCAGGACCCTGAGAGGATGACCTGAGCCTTAGGCAGAGGCTTAACCCATTGAGCCACCCAGGCACCCCTAAAATTTTGTTATTTTAAGCCCCAAGTGTGTAGTAAGTTGTTACAGCCATGATAGGAAAATAATACAACTGGTAAAATAATATATTTATAATTATAGAAATAGATCATTTCTAAATCTAGTTAGTGGCACCTTCTTTTAAAATTTAGGGAAAAACAAGGGGTGCCTGGGTGGCTCAGTCAGTTAAGTGTTTGCCTTCGGCTCAGGTCATGATCTCAGTGTCTTGGGATTGAGTCCTGCATCTGGCTCCCAGCTCGGTGGAGAACTTCCTTCTCCTTCTCCCTCTGCCTTTCTCTCCCTGCCTCGCCATGTTCTCTCTCTCAAATGAATAAATAAAATCCTAAAAAAGAAATTTAGGGAAAAACAAAATCCTTACATGTATAAAGAAATTTCACTGGGAAAGAATAAACCATATACAAAGATTCTTGATTTTGTTTGGGGTTTCTAAGAACCCTTGCCCTTATTGCTTGTACATATTCTCCTTTGCTCTTCTCTTGACCAAAAAGAGAGGGATGATTTCTTTCTGTAAGATGATATAATTAAAAAACCTCAAAGACATAATTTGTGTAATAAGACATTTAAGAAAAGTTGAAATGCTTGTGGATCAGGTCACAGGTTGAAGAAGTCACTGTGTGCCTCATTTGGTTAAGCATCTGCCTTCAGCCCATGTCATGATCTTGGGGTCCTGGGATGGCTCCCTACTCAGAGAGGGTCTGCTTATCCCTCTCCCCCTGCCCCCCAACTTGTGCTCTCTCTCTCTTAAGTAAATAAATAAAATCTTTTTTAAAAAAAGCAATCAAAAACACTGGAAAAGTATTTTTAGAAACATGTTAAGAGAGCATGTCAAAATTAATTTTGTGCAAGACCAGAGTTAGAGAGAGTTCCAGAACAAAAGGCTAAAAAGTAGGAAAAGTCGTGCAAATAGCACAGGACTCCCAACCATGGAGGTGCAAATTTTTACACATGGTTTCTAGCAATGAACATATTTTCTTAGGAGGTGTCATTAAAACTTTCTTGGGGGTAGGGGAAAGAAAAACAATGAAAACTTTCCCTGCCTTTTAATGCATCTACGATAGAACTTAGTCATTCTAATTTGGCTTGCAGACCTCTCTGGCTCATCCATTCTACTTCTGTCCCAATATCATACTTTACTTTCTTTCCAGTAAGGTCTATAGTCACTCAGTCCAGCATTAGCCTCTTTGAGCTAGATTCCCTGGTGGGTGTGAATGTTACAATCCCTCCCTGAACAATATAAATGCTCAGTGATACACACAAATAACTGGAACATGAATGGAAGAAGATGAAGAGAAACCAAAGGAAAGGAAGTATGAAATAGAGACTTAGAGAAAGTAGTGTGTTTTTTTCCTACCTGAGGAAATCAGAGCAGTGTTTATGGGGAAGTATACTTGCACTGAGCTTTGAGTTCAACGATGCTAAAAGGACGGGAAAGGTGTTTCCTATTTGAGAAAAAGAAATATCTAGGAGCAGAGTGGGCTATGTGTACAATGTGGAAGCAGAAGTAGAGGAAGGTAAAGTCAAGGGATTGAGTTTGCCCTGGCTGTGGTGACTTTGCTAAGGCATTCCAACCTCATTCTGGAGGCAGGAAGGAGGCTAAGCTCAACTTTATAAAGAAGATCCAGGCAAATTCCAATAGAATGAATCGAAAAGAGAAGGGTGTCATGGAGGGCCTCACTGGAGACTCATTACAACAAACCAGATGAGAGTAAGAAATAGTGGATTTAGATAATGTCTGAGAAATTAGGAAGGAGAAGAAGGACATAAAAATGTTATTCCCATTATGATAATGATTTAAACTTATTAAAAGACATTCATAATGCCTAACCGAAGTACAAAATTTAAATTTAAGCTTTATCAAACAAATTTTAATGCATAGTCCACTATTTTAGATGAGAACATACTTATGATAACAAAAACTAAAGTTTAGCATTTTTACTAGCATATTGGTACTTAGTATTAATGATTTAATTTAACCCTTGAAGCAATCCTAGAGGTGAGCATTTATAATAATCTTTATTTTGCAGATGAGGACATGGAATAACAGAAAGGTTAAGTAACTTACCCAGAGTCACACAGTGGATAACTGATGGAGGCTAGATTTGAATCACACTGGTTAACTCTAGAACTCTGGCATAAAATAAGCACTCAGACTCACATATTTAGAATTTGTCTAAACAGAGCTGTTTATTGAATGGGTGAGACATTATACCATTAATGGAGGGTGACATCAGCAAGTTGGCTGACCAGGAGGTTCCCATGCCCACCTCCTCAATAAAAACAACAAAAAATAATAAATAAATAACTTTGAGCCAGTGTTATTAGCTTTGGGAAAGCTCTGGACTACAAAAATGAAGTACCAAAAACCCTAAGAAGCTCAAAAATTGAGGAAGTTCCCAGAGGAAAGTGTGGGGAGCGTGTTACCTGCATCTCCCCATCCCCTAGTCCAGAGCAGTGTGGTGCCAAATGGGATCCTCTTGTAGAGATTTTTGCTCCATGAGGAAAAGCCAAGCAGAAGAAACCAGCAGACTTTGTCACTGCTGTGGACATGTTCAGTCTTTGCTACAAAGGACCCCACCGTCTTCCCCAGTGTTGAACCCAGCTGATAGAGCTGCCAGAATCCCATTCTCCTCATCTCCTCCCTGGGGCTGCAGATGCCTCTTCAGTGAGGTCAGGTTCATCCATTATTTCTCCCTGCCAGCTTTTAAAATTGTGTGGGCCACTGCAGCCAGTGCCAGGGTCTTCCAGGATATCAGCACTTGATTGGTTGTTTGTCTATGCCTTGGGGGATGGAGGAATATAAAGAGGAAGATATTCAGGAAAGGGGTAAATTGAGAACTAGAATGTTCTATGAAGTGTCAAATATTATATATGACCAACATGAATCATTTCCCCTTTTATATACTTTTTCTTATTGTCATCATTATTTTTTAAACATTTAAAAAGTCAATAAAAGAGGTACACCTAGGTGGCACAGTCGGTTGAATATCTGACTCTGGATTTTGGCTCAGGTCTTGATCACAGGGTTGTGAGATCAAGTCCCAAGTTGGGCTCTGCACTCAGCGTGGAGTCAGCTTGTCCCTCTCCTGTTCCTCCTCTGACTTGTGTACAGCTCTATAAAGAAAGAAGAAAGAAAGAAAGAAAAATACTAAAGGAGAAAAAAATAAAGAATGAATGGAGAAAAGAGCTAAAATGCAGTATGATGCAATTGCAAATGAGAACACCATATCAGATCAAACTGAAAATATGTAAAATCTAGCAAAGCAAAACAAGTGAAAAGATGCATGAAAAGATGAAATACATGAATAATTAAAATTGTTAATTAAATTAAAATTAATTATTAATTAAAATTTAAGAGAAAAAGGAGTGAGGCAGGGGTCCACTGGTTGACATATGGGAAAGTGCACAAAAGGGAGATGATGCCTAAGTTACAGGTGCAAAGGAGCGGGTGAGGGTGAAATGATGAGTCCCAGTGAGCTAACAAGGAGATGGGGGTGCAGGACGAGAAAGGGCCAGTAGGAGGCACTCCTTCTTACTTGGAGGAGAGACAGGATGCAGAGGGTGCTGTGACCTCTCTCTACTCCTGTTGTTTCTTCTTCATCATCTACTCTATTGCCCTACTTATTAGTGGAAGAAGCTGTTTCTTGAAAGTTTGGCAGTGGAGGGAGCCAAGGCTATGGACTAACAGGCAAAAGTAAGAGGACACAGCTGCTCAGGATCAAGGTATGGTCAGAGGAAAGAACTGGCTCTCCACAAACATGATAAGCTTGCGGCCATCCCCAGGGAAGATGCAGGATAGAAGTTGAGTCTTGAAAAGAGATGGTAATGCTTTCTTTGCTCTAAGAAGGAATGGGTTAGAAATCGTCTTCATTATCTGACTGTTCCCTTGTTGCGGAGTCCATTCTGTGCACTTATTTTGCTGCCATTTACCTTTAAATGGTTTCTAAATATCCAAAGTAAATGTTTACAAGGCAAGTAAGCACTCTTGCTTTTATTAACCTAATTTCCCCAATTCAAATTCTGGTTTATGCTTAATAGTTAATGACTTGCTGGAAGCATATACTTCATGTTTTATTTCCCAATTGTCTTCTCCACACAGTATAGTGATTTACTTTGTTAGAATGGTAAGTGGAGGGGTGCCTGGGTGGCTCAGTGGGTTAAAGCCTCTGCCTTCAGCTCAGGTCATGGTCTCAGGGTCCTGGGATCGAGCCCTGCATCGGGCTCTCTGCTCAGCAGGGAGCCTGCTTCTCTCTCTCTGCCTGCCTCTCTGCCTACCTGTGATCTCTCTCCCCATCAAATAAATAAATAAATAAAAATCTTAAAAAAAAAAGAATGGTAAGTGGATTATATGGTAGCTCTGTCACAAGGGGTTCCTAATGAGTAGGTGAATTATTAGGTATGGAGACCATCTGTTCCATTCTGTTTTATTCATTTCTATTCTTTTCACTTCACTCCATTTTTCAATAATGCAACATCCCCCCCCCCCCCATTGGAGCCCTTTCTGCAAATGCTTTAGATGGGACTGAAGTGGACCTTTATGAAGCTATGACTTCGGGACTATTTCCAAACTGTGATGTTCCCTGGGAGTATAAGAAGTTTTAAGGCAGAAACGTTTCTTGGGTGGTATACAGCTCAGTTTAAAAGCTTAACTACTTGTGCAAAACATGAATGAAAGTGCTAGGGGGGCGCCTAGGTGGCTCAGTGGGTTAAGCATCTGACCTGAAGTCAGATCAAATCCTGCAGGCTCCCTCTCCCTCTGCCCCTCCCCCTGATCATGCTCTCTCTCTCTTTCTCAAATAAACAAATAAATAATGAAAAAAAAAAAGAAGAAAATGTGCGATGCACATGAATTTGAAATGGGAGGATGGGTGACCTAGAAGAATAAAGTGTTCTAAAAAAACATTATGAAGGAGCTGGGATTTGTACCAGGGATGGGCCTTGAAGAAAAGGTAAGACTTAGGAAAAATGGTGAAAAGGAAGAAGTATCTTCTTCCGAAGTTTGGGGGAGGTCAGAATTTTTCCCCTTGGCTCAAAAGGTCCTGCTTGCTCATAATGGTCTATGTTCTCCCCTCCACCTCCCCCGGGCCAGGTAATTAAGACACTCAAGTGTTCTCCTTGCCTGCTGCCACCACCTATAGGAATATTGCACATCTGTGCCCTCTGTCTGGGATGCTTCCCTGCTCCTCTGCTCCCCGCCTACCCAACTCTTAGTCAAATAGCGCTTCTCAGAGGGGATTCCTGGGATCTGCAGGGCCAGGTCGAATCCCTCATTAAAGCATCTCCACTCCAACCCCAATCCTCATTAAACTGCATAGCTTCTCCTGCCTGGCACTACTCAATTAGCAATTTTACATTTTCTGTGTGCGTATCCATTGATTGATCCTCTTCCATCAACTTGCTCGTGAGACTATAGAAGACACAAATTATGTATCTTTCAGGCCTCTACAACAGTTATAGAACCTAGCAAAGTGCATGTAGTGGGTACCAGAAAAAGCATTAATAAATGATCTAATGGATTAAAGGACTGTATGGGAAAGAGAAAGGAAGGAAGTAGAGCAAATCCAACTCTGTTGTAATACTTGAGGTATAAGGCAGTTAGAGGGGAGGTCAGGGTATGACACACAGAGGCTGGTTTAAAGCACCTTCTAAAACTTGTGATAGATATTGAACTGGAAAATAAACTATTTTCATGATATATATTTAAATTTGTAAAAGCTGTGCACATTAATTAAGCTGTTTTGATTCCATACAATTTGACTCCATATTCTAATAGCAATTTTAAGGCCAGTAATCTTTTTGAATATTTTTAAGAATAGCTTCAATTAAAAGCCTTTATAGAAAGAAGAATGCAATATTACAAGAGTGAAAGGATTGCTTCCAGATACTTGTGTGACATCATTATAATGAAAGGGGGAAATTTGATGCATATTAACCTCGAAAAATCAGAAAGAGGAGGTTGATGCGGACCTCGATTATGGAAGAATGATGGGAGTCATTCTGCCTTGCACTTAACTACTGTAGTGAACTTATCTATCTGGCTGAGTTGCGAGAAAAAGGGCTCTTATCTCATGCAATTTAATCAGGTCTTAGGATGGTGATCAAATATAATATTTCAAGGATCTCTAGAGTGACAAAAAATCAGTGCTGACAAGCACTTCCCTAAAGGTCCATGGTGTGAACTGGTATTAAATGGAAGGAGAGGTTATGTAATTATTAAAACTTAAGTCCTAAGTTTTACTGGTGAACAGTTTGTTGAGAAATAGGTCAGTAGATCATTGTCACAACCCCGGCTTCTTTGTTACTTAAAAGAAAATGTCAAATTAATTTTAAAGCATGGTAATCAATTTGTCTAATATGGCTTTAGATTTTTCATCATAGAACCTAGGATTAGGCATTCCAAACTAGGCATTAACCTTAGTGGTCCAATTGTTTATAGAATGCTTGAAGACCAGCATTAGATGGTGAAAAATACAGACCAGAGTCTGACAATTACAGCCGCCATCTTGTAATTTACTTGTTATTTTTAGGAAAGCAATTAGATAAAGAATATATGATTATCCATGTAGGGAGAAAAATATGCCCTGGAAAAAGTGTAATACTATTATCTCACTATCCAATCTATGCTAAGCAGAAGTGATGATTACATAGGTTTAAGGCCATGCATGTTTCATATATAAAACTAGTTAAAACAGGGGCACCTGGGTGGCTCAGTTGGTTAAGCCTCTGCCTTTGGCCCAGTCATGATCTCTGGGCTCTGGGATCATGCCCTGCCTCAGGGTCTCTGCTCAGCGGGGCACCTGCTTTTCACTCTGCCTCTGCCCTCCCCCCTCGGCTCATGTACTCTTTTCTCTCTTTCAAATAAATATTTAAAATCTTTGTAAAATTTTTTAAAAATAGCTAAAACAAAATTAAAGAGCACATATTTTTGCTCTGTGATAGAGAACAGATTTACCAATGTTGCCAGGCATGGCTGGTAGAGGAAGGGCCTCTGTCTTCACTTATAAAGTGGCTACTTCACAGTTCCAGAATGTGGACATTTGGTCCACATTCAAATTAATCATAAGACATTAGGAGTGATAGAATGTGCTCCAGAATCTAAAAAGTTGCTTCAAAATACCATTTCATTGCTGGCCATCATAATATCATTATTTTATAAACAAAAAATGAAGTAAAAATGAAGCAAAGCTGGATGGACTAGATATGGCCTGTATCACAGCCCATCCAGCTTTGCTTCATTTTTACTTGGCCAGGCTATTTCCAAATCATTAGGAAAGCGGTCCTTTTATCAATATTCTAGTTTTAAAAACATTGAAAACTAGGGGCACCTGGGTGGCTCCATTGGTTGAGTGAGTCCCAGGATTGAGCCCCATGTAGGGCTCCCTGCTTAGTAGGGAGTCTGCTTCTCCCTCTCCCTCTGCTCTCCACCCACCGATTGTGCTTTCTCTCTCTCTCGCTCACTTTTTCTCTCAAATAAATAAATAAATTCTTTTAAAAAAATTTAAAAAATTACTGAAAACTAATAAAATAAGTATTAACATGAAGTTAATTCTCTACTCAACAAATGAAAAATGTACACTTCTATACAATATGATTATGGTATAAGATGATGGTCATTTAAAATCTAGCCGTGGCTAGTGGACAGAATCCTAATCTACTCTTGAGTCATATTTGTTTTTCCTACATTAATATAAAACTGTATTTGAAAATGATGATGTTTTGTATGCATTTGTGAAATTATATCTATATGTATATGTAAACATGCATGTGTGTGTGTATACCCACATAGTAACCAAACTTAGATATGTCATAATTACCCTTAAAAGTATTTTCTCTGTAAATCTCTTTTATTCTCAGTTGGAAGATGGAAGTCTTGGACCCATGCCCAAATCTTCCCATTTATCATTTAAAGCATGCTTCTTATTATTGCTATTAGGTTTATTTTGGTCTAGCTTAATTATTATAATGGTTAGAATTATCATATTGCAGTGGTTCCTTTAAATACACTGTATCATGTAATCCCTCTGAGAACTCACCAAGTTCTCACAGCTAGCAAGTGGAGGAGAAGGGGTTGGAACCCAGGTCCTTCTCATTCCAGAGCCCATTCGTTAATCTTTATTTTGCTTCCATGCTGAGATAGGTTATAGCAGTGCTTCTCTAATTTCAGTGGGATTATGAATCACTGAGAACTTTGTTAAAATGAAGATTCCGGTTCAGGAAATCTGGGATGGGGCTGAGAGTATGCATTTCTTTTCTTTTTTTCTTTTTTTTTTTTTAAGTTTTTTTTTTCTTTCTTAATTTCTTTTAAAGATTTTATTTGTTTATTTTACAGAGAGAGACATAGCGAGAGAAGGAACATAAATAAAGTTTGGGAGAGAAAGTGGGAGAGAAAGAAACTGGCTCTCTGTTGAGCAAGGAGCACAATGAGAGGCTCCATGTGGGGTTTGGTTTCAAGACCACAGGATGATGACCTGAGACAAAGGCAGACACTTAATGACTGAGACACCCAGGCACCCCTAAAAGTCTACATTTCTAACCAGCTCCCAGGTGATGTTGATGCTGCTTGAACACACCTTGAGTAGCAAGATGATGTATCCTATAGATTGCCTCCATTTTGTTTGCTTGTCTTCCACCTCCAGGATATACAGAGTGATGTTTTCCATAATATATCATCAAGCAACATCTAGGTAAGCAATGCCTTCTAGAGAAATGAGAATTAGCCTTTGCCACCATTTCTCAGAGGTCTGTGAACCAGTTTCTTACTGAATCATTGAAAATGAGTAGATTAGACTAAATCATTACCACTACCACTATCACCACCATCAAGATCATCATCATTTAAAGTTTTTGAGTGCTTATTTTAAGCCCTGGACCAGGCTGAGAGTTTTACATTAATTCTATCATTTAATCCTCAAGATAATTTTATGAAGTAAACTGAGGCATTACCAGATTAAATCAAATTCTATAAATGCTTTATGATTCCAAATGACACTATTAACTTAAAAAATTAAATATGACTGAAATAACTAAGCAGAATTTATACTTATAAGACCAAGATGATATCAGATAAGTTACAGGAGATATATGTCAAATTATGGCCTTAAATCTTATTCGCCTATTTACTTTGGGCAATTGTGTAAATTCTACACTTTTGTGTCCTCATCGGTAGAGACAGAAAAGCAGTATGTACCTGAGAGTATATTTGTGAGAATTAGATTGGACAGTTCATGCCAAGAATCCAGTGTTTGCCTCAGAGATTCAATAGTCATGGTAGTCACCATAACATTAGTGAGAGAATTAAAATACTATGTTTGTCTCCTGTCTTATTTCACTGAGCATATGAAGAAACAATGACCTCCATGGGGTCTCTGTCAACTTATTCCCTCAAAATCTGATACAACATATTAGGGTCTTGACTCTTAGGCTTCCCTCTAAAATTACAGTGCTGTACTTGAGAAGTTCCCACTTTGAGGTATAAAATTAAAAAAAAAAAACATGTTTCCTTAGTACTTTCACAATTTACAATTACTATTTTCATCCAAGCATCCAAGTTCCAAACTTAAATTTTTTGAAAGATTAGGTCAATTTCAATTGAATTGTGATAATAGAATATAGCCATTACGAAGACTGAAGTGAATTCAATGTAGAGCTATCTTTTCAGAAACAAATTATGGTACTTACATGGATGAACAGATCATTTACTTTGGGTATTAAAGTGACCTATTTGTTTAAATTTATTAAAACTTAACTACTAAAAGAACCATGCATGGCATTAATAGATAGTTAGAGCATGATTTCTTGATAATTGAAAACACCAAACTTCAAACTGGTTTCTGATGAAGTTCAATGAAAATATTCCATGGGTGCCTGGGTGGTTCAGTCAGTTAAGTGGCTGACTCTTGATTTCAGCTTAGGTCATGATCTCAGGGTCCTGGAATCAGCTCCGTGCTCTGTGGGGAGTCTGCTTGAGGCTTCTCTCTCTCCCTCTCCCTCTGCTTCTCCCCCACTCTATCTCTCTCATATATATAAAAAAATAAATCTTTAAAAAATATTCCAAAGTTGTTATGGCAGGAAATGACCATTTCATCCACTCCTGCTCCCAATCCTTCCACGCTTATTGAGCACCCAGGTAAAGCCAGGTCCCTAACAAGGGTGAGAAATAGAAAGATGAATAAGATGTTGTGCAAAATCTTCAAGAACTCACTTTTTTGGTCTGGAAAGTAAGTATATTCGTGGAGAAATTAGAATAGAATTGTATCCATCATAGGAGAGGATATATTGCAATGCCAACACTTAGGTCAGCTGCGGACACGGGTATCCTCATCACCTTAATCAGCATAAAACATAAGGTAGAGACAGTGTACTCGTTGCTTATAAAGCTTCAAGGTAATTTTCCTTGCCTGTCCCTACTGTCTTTTCCTCTCAAGTGGATTGCTTCCCTGAGCCTGCTGCACAAAAACTCTGGGATCATCCCAGCATGTATTGTGATACTGGAGAGGCTAGTCCATTTCCTCTGGAGAACAGCTAAACTTAAAGTGAAATTTAACAGTTGAGTGAGGAATTTTTCAGGCAAAGAATTGGGTGTATGGCATCCCACCAAGGATAAATGACACAGATTTTAAGCTAAGCGACATCATTAAGCATGGGATGTGCCTGGAAAATTTCCTTCTCCTTGTTGCTTTGCCTACAAAACAGAAACAGTAATTCTTACATCTTTGCAATGTTGTGCAGATTAGATGCTTGGAAAACTGACTGTGCTTTATAAGTGCTAATCCTGATATTCTTTCCTGTGCTGGGAGAATGTCATAGGCACATGCATATGGTCCAAAAGAAAAACAGTGTATTAAGGGAATGGTGGGAAGGTCTGTCTTGGTGGAAAACAAGGTAAGTGTGGTAGGGGAGAGGAGGAGACACAAGAGAGTTTGGTTGGAATGGCATCCTTACCTTAAACTGGAAGCAAGTCATGCAAAGCTTTTAATGTCATGGTAAGGAGTTTGTATCTATCCCATCAGCACAAAGAAACAATGGAGATTTTGATTGTTTAATTTTTTAAAAGCAAAGCAATTAGATAGGCAGATTTAAAGACTTAGAAAATTATCCTGGCGGCAGTGTGCAGAATAAATAGAAATGAGAGGATGAGATTACGGAGCCCAACTGAGGGTTCCCATGAAAATTTAGTGAGGAAAGAATTAGAATCAGTTAATAAGGCAATGGAAGGTAAGTGGGAGGAACTGAGAGGAGATCTGGAAATCTTGTCTGGTGGGTAAACTGATAGGGCTGTGATCAGTTGAAGATGAGAGAGGCAGAGAAGTAAGACAAATAGGCATTTGGGAAAGACAGTCGGGGCCTGGATTGATGGTAATTTTAGAAGTTCCCCATTTTTGTTATTGAAATTACTATCCTACTGAGACTATTTTATCCTGGAGTATTTTTCATGACACTCAGAAGAACAATCAGAGCTCTTCTTGGCTTTTCCCTGGCCTGCAGTTCTCATAGGGATAGAATAGAATGAGGAGGAAAGAGGAAAAAGAGTTCATGGCTGAGGATTTGAGCATGTCTCATTTCCTATTTCCAGTCTCCTGACCTCTGCTTACTAATTTCCTGGCCCACTCCAGTGGGGTTTGGGAGAGGCTGAGCTTCAATGGTGCAGGGGCACTAGCTATGGTGGCTGCTGACTAGTAATTTTCTGCTTGCTGCAGAAATGAAACAGTTGTTTTTGTAGGAATTTGTCAGAGATAGTGAAGATCTGTTGCCCTCCAAAGGGGAGAATTGTGCATGGTTCTTCACATACTTACATTTTGTCTTGACATTTTGAAAAAGATGGTTGCCAAATGGATTATAACTGAAAGAGTTGCATAAGTGTTAGTTTAAAAACTGGATCTTACATTAACTTAGAGTTCAGGATAATTTATAATTACATTTTTAACCTGTTTAATTCTGAGAACACCAAAGTGATTACTCTACTTGGAATCTTCATTAATTGGTTTAGATAGTGAAATTTGCATGTGACTATAATTTTTTTCCAGACTGAGATATTCAATGCTACTTTTAGTCTGCAGTAATTTTAAATATGTTTCCTGATTCTCAAATATAAGAACTCAAAAAGGAAACTGTGACAAATGTCTAACCAGCTAGCTAGTTAGCTATCTAAAGAATTAAACTAAGAATAGGAATTTGGGTAACTTTTTAGATTTTTTGAAATTATGAGAAATACTATACTATTTATATGTACAACTGTAAAAAAATAAGTGCAAGGAAACCTGAAAAAAATAAAGAGCAGTTTTTAAAAACAACATAAAAAATAAGTATATAAAATGTACACAGAATAAAATGAAGAAAAGAAAACACCAAAATATTAATAGCATTTAATAGTAATT
>PISX010030162.1:0-19063 GCA_004024625.1 Mellivora capensis | reverse complement strand
TTCCACGGGTCTATGTGTCTGTTTTTATGCCAGTGCCATGCTGTCTTGGTGATCACAGCTTTGTAGTAAAGCTTGAAATCAGGTAACGTGATGCCGCCAGTTTTATTTTTGTTTTTCAAAATTTCCTTAGCGATTCGGGGTCTCTTCTGATTCCATACAAATTTTAGGATTATTTGCTCCAGCTCTTTGAAAAATACTGGTGGAGTTTTTATCGGAATGGCATTAAAAGTATAGATTGCTCTAGGTAGTATAGACATTTTAACAATGTTTATTCTTCTGATTCAAGAGCATGGAATGGTCTTCCATCTTTTTGTGTCTTCTTCAATTTCTTTCCTGAGTGTTCTATAGTTCCTTGAGTACGGATCCTTTACCTCTTTGGTAAGGTTTATTCCCAGGTATCTTATGGTTCTTGGTGCTATAGTAAATGGAATCGATTCTCTAATTTCCCTTTCTGTATTTTTATTGTTAGTGTATAAGAAAGCCACTGATTTCGGTACATTGACTTTGTATCCTGCCACGTTACTGAATTGCTGTATGAGTTCTAGTAGTTTGGGGGTGGAGTCTTTTGGGTTTTCCATATAAAGTATCAAGTCACCTGCGAAGAGAGAGAGTTTGACTTCTTCATTGCCAATTTGGATACCTTTTATTTCTCTTTGTTGTCTGATTGCTGTTGCTAGGACTTCTAATACTATGTTGAACAAGAGTGGTGAGAGTGGGCATCCTTGTCGTGTTCCCGATCTCACGGGAAGGCTGTGAGCTTTTTCCCATTGAGGATGATATTTGCTGTGGGTGTTTCATAGATAGATTTTATAAAGTTGAGGAATGTTCCCTCTATCCCTATACTTTGAAGCATTTTGATCAGGAACGGATGCTGGATTTTGTCAAATGCTTTTTCTGCATCAACTGAGAGGACCATGTGGTTCTTTTCTCTTCTCTTATTGATTTGTTCTATCACATTGATTGATTTGCGAATGTTGAACCATCCTTGTAACCCAGGGATGAATCCCACCTGGTCATAGTGGATAATCTTTTTTTTTTTTTAAAGATTTTACTTATTTATTTTTCAGACAGAGATCACATGTAGGGAAAGAAGCAGGCAGAGAGAGAGGAGGAAGCAGGCTCCCTGCCAAGCATGGAGCCCGATGTGGGACTCGATCCCAGGACTCTGGGATCATGACCTGAGCCGAAGGCAGAGGCTTTAACCCACTGAGCCACCCAGGCACCCCAATGATGGATAATTTTTTTTAATGTGCTGTTGGATCCTTTTTGCTAGGATCTTGTTGAGAATCTTAGCATCCATATTCATCAGTGATATTGGTCTGAAGTTCTCCTTTTTGGTGGCTGTCAATGGTTTTTGAACAAGAATGTTGTTTATTCTCCATGTACATGAAAACAATCAACACAGCAGCACTGAGAAGAAGGGATTGCAGTAAAAACAGACTATAAATAAGAAACCCAAAACTATCGGAACACTTTTATAGGTCCAATGAACAGCAATAAGAACTAAAACTACAGCTAAATAGAGGAAATTATAGTTTTGAGGTATCAGAAAAAAAAAGGTTTGAGGAGGAGTGCTGAATGCAGGGTATGGGGGGAAATGACATTTCATAATCTGAGATTTCTACGCATTTTCATTTTGTAAGACTTTACCAGGTACTTTTTAAAGCAACTTGCATAAATCCTATCAGAAGTTAACATTCACTAAATGCTATATTCTAGACTCCACTTTAAGTAATGTATTACCTCATATATGCCTCACAAAACATCGATGAGATAGCTACTTTTTTAAATAAAGACTTTATGTATTTATTTGAGGCAGAGCATGAGTGAGAAAGAGAGAGAGCGCACAAGCCACGGGAGAGGCAGAAGGAGACAGAGAAGCAGGATCCCCATGGAGCAGGGAGCCCAGTGTGGTTCTCTATCTCAGGACCCTAAGATCATGACCTAAGCTGAAGGCAGATGCTCAACTGACTGAGCCACCCAGGCACCTGGGAGAGAGCTATTCTTAATATGCCTCTTTCACAGATCTGCATACTGAGATGCAGAAAGGATAGAGGCATGCCAATGATCACAAAACTAGTAAATCACAATGACTGAATTTCAAACTCAGAGCTATATGAGTTCAAAATGTCAACCACTGAACTGTAAACATGGTCTCTGAATTCCTGCCCTGAATGTTGTATTATGTTTTAATAAATCTCCAAATTTCAGAGAAAGTTAATTTTATTTCTCTGAATATTGGTTACTAAAGCGTTGAGGATTTTTTTTTTTTTTACTCTGGTTAATCTGCCAACTGGGGGCAAACACAAGTTCAAGCTGGAGAATAATAAGAATTTCTTTATTCTTAGCAAATGAAAATAGTCTTGTATCTTGTAGTAGCTAAACTGCAAGATCTGAAGCTAATGAAACATAAATACATATATACCACTCCTGTGGATTCTAAATTCTGTGCTAAATTAAGTCAAAATGCTAAAATTATGTAATTGGCATAAATTACCAAATTTTATTTCTCCCAGAGTAGGATTCTTTAAATACTCACTAAGCTGCTTAGTATCTTTTGAATCAAAGAATTTTTACAATACACTGAAGTGATAAAATAGGATGTGTAAGAGCTAAAGCAATAAACCACATGGATTAGATGTCTCTCAAAATACTATCAGGTTTAAAAGCTAAGAGGAACACACTTAGATGGAAAAAAGAACATAATAAAATGTCACCAGGATTGACCAAGACCAAATCTAAGACATGTTTCTGAACCAAAAATGTGCTAGCTGATCTCCAAACCAATTAATGCACCAAAGAATTTTAGAACTTTAATTAAAATACACTTAGAGGGGCACCTGGGTGGTTCAGTGGGTTAAGCCTCTGCCTTCGGCTCGGGTCATGATCCCAGGGTCCTGGGATCGAGCCCCGCATCGAGCCCCACATCGGGCTCTCTGCTCAGCGGGGAGCCTGCTTCTCTGCCTGCCTCTCTGCCTACTTGTGATCTCTCTGTCAAATAAATGAACAAAATCTTTAAAAAAAATAAAATAAAATACACTTAGAGTATGGAGCCAACATGCAGCAAGAATGGATAGAGAGTAATTGAGTTGTGGATTAAAAACTACTGAGCAGTTTTGTTTTCAATTTTTTGAGGAACCTCCATAGTGTTTTCCAGAGTGGCTGTACCAATTTACAATACTACCAACAGCATACAAGGTTCCATTTTCACCACATCTTTGCCAAATCTTACCTTTTTTTCTTTTTTTAATAGTAGCCATCCTAACAGGTATGAAGTGATATCCCATTGTTGTTCTGATTTGCATTCCCCTGATCATTAGTGATAATTAATGATGTGGAGCACCTCTTCATATAACCTGTTTGTCATTTGTATACCTTCTTTGGAGAAAAGTCTATTTAGTTCTTTTCCCCATATTTAAATCAGGTTGGTTGGTTTTGCTGTCCAGTTTTAGGAATACCTTTTATATATTGGATATTAACCTTGTATTAAATATATGGCTTCCAATTACCTTCTCTCATTCTGTAGGTTGCCTTTTCGTTTTGTTGGAGGTTTCTTTTGCTGTGCACAGCTTTTTGTTTCAGTCTCACTTGTCTATATTTGCTTTTATTGCCTGTGCTGTTGTTGTATCCAAGAAATCATTTCTAAAACTCTTGTTAAGGAACGTCTTCCACTAAGTTTTCTTCTAAGATTTTTATGGTTTTAGATCTTATATTTAAGTCTTCAATTCTTTTTGAGTTGATGTTTCTATGTGGTATGGGATAAAGGCCCAATTTCATTCTTTTTTGCATGTGCATATCCAATTTTCCTAGTACCATTTATTGAAAAGACTTTCTTTTCTCCATTGTGTGTTCTTGGCACCCTTGTAGAAGATTAGTTGGCCATTAATATATGGGTTTATTTCTAAGTTCTGTATTCTGTTCCATTAATCAATAAGCAATACTTCTGGGTATATATCCAGAGGGAGTGAAATCCGATCTTGAAGAGATACCTGTACTCCTGTATTCATTGAAGTATTATTCATAACAGTCAAGATAAGGAAACAACCTAATAGTCTATGGACAAGTGATAGATAAAGAGAATGTAGTATATGCATACAATGGAACATTAGTCAACCTTAAAAAAAGAAGGAAATCTCACCATCTGCAACAACATGAGCCTGGAGGACATTGTACTACATAGAAGACACCAGACACAGAAGGATAAATACCACATAATGCCATTGATATGAGGAATCTAGAATAATCAAACACATAGAAGCAGAGAGTAGAATGGTGGTTGCTTGGGGTGGAGAGGGAAAACAGGGAGGTATTAGTCAAAATGTACAAAGTTTCAGTTATACAAAATGAGTAAGTCCTAGCAATCTACTGTACTGCATAAAGTTTATGGTTAACAAAACTGTATTAATTACTTAGAAATTTGTTAAGAGGATAGATCTTACATTAAGTGATCTTTTCATACACACATACACAAATAATAATAAAGAAGGTAGGAGGAAACTTTTGGAAGCAATGGATATATTTATGACATACTAAAATTATGTTCATGCTATCAGCATTATAACTAACAAGATATGCTGATTCGTACAAAGATCCATAATAATATTTTAAGATATGAATAATACTTTGAGACCAAAATCTAGCATGTGATGGTAAAATTCCCTCTATTTAAGTTAGTTACTCCATGCACAAAGTCTACTGTAGATAAGAAAAGCAATACCACTCAAACCAGAATGCTTAAAATCTTCTCCTTATCCAATAATCTAGGATTCTGTTTTTCTGCAGAAGAGTATTTGTAGGAAAAGGCAAATCAATAAATGCTGAGAGTTTGATTTGGGAGTTGATGTGGTTCTTCACACAAATGATTATTATAAAACAATAGCAACATTATGGAAGGTCATAGTGCCAATAATCTTGGTGATTTCAAGATACATGTGGATGACATTCTCAATATTCTGGCTGCCAAAGCCCTCTTATTTCTCCATTCCAACATCTTCCTCTCCATCTTCTTCCCCTTACTTCCTTGTTCAGAACATGTCTTAATGGTTAGCAAGTCTGGTTCTCCCACTTTTGGCCTCTAACCTTTCTCATCAAATCTCTTCTGACCACTTCGTCCCCTTCCTCACTTTTATTCTCTATGTCTCTCTCCCAGTTTCTCCTTTTCATGATTCTGATAATTGAGATTAGCTTTCCATGGGAGAAATTACAGTAAATTCCTCATTGTTAGAAGCTTTCCTTTGTGAAATCTACTTAATGCCTTCTTCTAAAAAGCAGTATCAAAATATAAAAGTAAAAAATAAAAGTACATGACACATACAAGGAAATACAGCATTTAATACTGATGAAAGGTGTTACTATAGTAGAATAATTGAATATTTTCTCTATATTCTAAATTTTATTTTAGCATTGTTTAACTTAAAACATTTTTTGGTTACCCTCCATTTTTTCACAATCAATATTTTTAAAAAATTACCTATATTCATTGGTCTCTACCTTCACTATTTGCCTGACACTCATGCTTTAACCTATTTTAGTACTGTTTCCTTTTCTTTGACTTAAGTAGTTTCCATGAAGGCATCCAATGACTTGAAAATTGATGATTACAGATCTTAAATTTTATTCTTAATATCTTGGTTTTGTTTCTTGTAACTAAAAACTATTGTCTCTTGGAAATCTCTCTTCTCTCAGGTGTCTTGTATACCTCAAGGATGTCTTCTTTTTATTATTCCTGCTCCTTCGATTTCTTCCCACCCTACCTCTCATCCATTTACCTTTCAGGTGTCTAAAAATGATGAGGTACTTATGACCTTCTTTCCTGTCTTTTTTTTTTTTTCCTACTCTATCATTTGTTTTACCTTATTTCTACAGCTTCAACTCTCAGTTCTTTGCAAATAACTGTTAAGTCTCTATGAACATGTTGGTACCCCTGAATTATACATTTAATGTCTGCTGGACCTATCTTCTAGATGACATTATGATACCTCAAAAACATCACTACCCAAGGCATCACATCATCGTTCTCTCCAATACAATCTCTCTTCTGTGATCTGTACTCTTAAAATAGCATCATCTTTCAGTTAGTTATCAAGCTCAAAATGACAGGGATATTTAAGAATCTTCCTCTTGCCCCATATATACAAGACACTGATACATTGTCAGTCAAGCTTCATAAGGTTTAATGTATTTTAGCCATACCTTCCTAGGTTTTTTTTCCCTTTCTTCACTCATTGTTGTTTCTGCAGAAGTACCCACCCATTGCCAATGATGTACTCCTGTAGAAAGGGGTCCTTAAGATACACACACACCATCATACACATCTAGACTGCTTCAGTATAGTTCACTAACATTTTATTAATTTCTTGTCCTACTGTTCCTATCTACAACAAAATAAAACAAAAATGCTTTCTACACCTATACAACAGCTTGCTAACTAGTCATTCATTCCTTAATAATCTCCTATTGCAAAATTAACTGCAATTTATTTTGTTTTAAGTCCTCAAATAAAAAAAAAAAGTCCTTCCTCTAGTTATTACTGACTTCCAGCATAGCAAGTCTGAACTTTTCTATGTCTCACTATTCCTTATTGTTCTACAGTGTTTCACACTGCCAGTTATACCAAGTTTCCTAAATTCCATGATTTATTTTCACCATATGCATTTCCCTAGCTGGTTCTAAGTAGATTAATATTTCTTCATAGATTAATCTCTCCTGCTTCATAATGTCTATATTATCAAAGATCTAAATTTGCATTTTTTTCCTATTTCTCTAGTTTCTCTAAGAGATCATCTGTGCCTATGTTTTAATCTAGACTACTTTTGTGGATCATCCAAAACCTTTCTCGCTTTTGAGTGTCAGAGCTGTAATCACAAGTACCTAATAAACACCTCTATCCAGTTGATCTTTATGAAACTTAAATTCAACACATGCAAAACCAATTTTATGTTCCAGGTCAAATTCAGTATCCAATTAACTACTTATGTCTGTTATTCCATTGTGCATTCCAACATCTCTATTTTTCCAGCAGACACTGTTGTCAATAATGGCCTAATTTTCCTTGGCCAAATTCTTGCCAAGTCCTAAGAGAATTTTCATTTCCATTGCATTTTCAGAGCTACAGCCCATTTTTCCTTATACCAGAGGAACCTTCTAAAAGCAGTCTTCTGTTAATATCATTTACCTTTTCAAAAGTCTGTAGCATCTTCCCATTGCTTATCAGATCAAAGATGAGTTTCACTTCCCACACTAACCATTCAGGATTTCTTTAAACCTTTTGTATGGACCTCTATTCAGCATCATTTGGGTCACCTTTTATTTTATTTTTTTTTTATTTATTCATCAGAGAGAGCAAGCGAGCACAAGCAGACAGAGTGGCAGGCAGAGGCAGAGGGAGAAGCAGGCTCCCTGCCGAGCAAGGAACCCGACGTGGGACTCGATCCCAGGACGCTGGGATCATGACCTGAGCCGACGGCAGCCGCCCAACCAACTGAGCCACCCAGGCGTCCCTGGGTCACCTTTTAAATGAACCCCTTTGATCCCTGATTTTTAGAATCAGAGTTGCCTAAGGCAACACCATGATATGTTTAATAAGCTTCCCAGATATCATTCTGGGTATCTAGGCTTGGGACCCACTGGGTCATAATTTAACTCCAATTTATCTTCTCTACCTTATTTGCATTATTTCCTTACTCATTCTTCCACTCTAGACACTCTGCAATCTTCTTAAAAGAGTGACATGTTTCACTTAGCACATTATGTGGCACATAGTGTCTTACATGTATTAAGTATTTAATAATTGTTGAAGAACAATGGAATCAGTAGACTTAATCTGTTCATTCAGATGAAGTCACTTATAATTAAACATATTAAAATATAGTCTTTATTAGTCATCATAGCAGGAGTACCTTCCAAATTCTCAATGACAGAGAAAGGAGGGCAATTTCCTTAGAAAAATTTTATAATTACATATTTTCTACTTCTTTTACGGTTCTTAAACTTTACTGCATTATAGTGGCATGGATCAGGCCATATAAAAATGACTCATGGAAAATTAAATTAAATAGAAAATTAAATAGAAAAAAACTAAAATTTTAATTCAAAACTCACTATTTTCATCCAAAATACACAATATTTTCCCTTGCAAGAAAACTTTAAAACTGGCAGCCCTGCATCTATCATAAGCTATATTCTTTATTAGTATTATAATATTGCTTCCATAAAGAGTATCATCAAAATCTAAACCTTACAAAACTATCAATAAAAACAAAGTGAGGCTCTCTTTAATGCATTTAACAATTCAATGAGTATGAAGTATACTTTCCTCATATGTATTACTCTTTACGAATACATACATTCTGCTTTTTTGCAAAGCTGTTAGGAGGTGAATTATTTTCCAGAAATGAAGTGTAAAAAAGCCCAAGCCAGAATTCAGCTGTTCATAAGGAATAAACCAGTGTACCTTCTCAAAAAAGGTGAGGAAAGATGAGCATGTGGCTTTGACCTTCAAGATCTGTAAGCCTACTATAAGTTAAAGTGTGTACCTATATCTATATCTACTACCTCTCTATATTTTTTAATGGTGTTTGGATGGAGAAAAGTGTTCGAAGAGTATATACCAAAATACACTCTGCCCTTTAAGCCTTGGATAGAAAGTAGAGAACAGATGGAAAATTCTATTGTGTGCTTTCTCTGCCACCTGTCACCATCTGAATGGAGGCCAGCATTACAACTCTACCTTATTAAGTTGCATGATGGAAAGATTGGCACTACTGGGGAACTACTCTTCTTGAAGTTAATGATACTTAACGCTTATGATAAGTATAAAAATACAGATTGCCTTTATAATGAAAACTTTGCAATCTAACATTCATTTAATCAATAAAATATAATAAAATATAAATTTTGTAAGTTTTTGTTATAAAATTTGACCTAGAGGGACGCCTGGGTGGCTCAGTTGGTTAAGCGGCTGCCTTCGGCTCAGGTCATGATCCCAGCGTTTTGGGATCGAGCCCCACATCGGGCTCCTTGTTCGCAGGGAACCTGCTTCTCCCTCTGCCTCTGCCTGCCACTCTGTCTGCCTGTGCTTGCTCTCTCGCTGTCTCTCTCTGACAAATAAATAAATATAATCTTAAAAAAAAATTTTGACCTAGAATTTGTGGAGGACACTGAGTTAAATGTACAGTTAGTAAAGCTCACATGGTCAGACCCCATATAAGCTTATTACTTCAGACAGACACTGATGGAAGATGAAGAAAAACGTTTAAAAATTTGGAACACAAAGTATGTGAATGGTTAACATTTTATCAGTACATACAGAAACATGAATTATATCCATATTTTATGGCGGATTCAAGGCCAGGGTCATGCCAGGCAATTTTCTAAATAGGAAGAGATGAAGGAGTATAAAGTACTTACCTTTTTAAGGAATATGTTATGCTTAGTAGAATTTAGCACTTGAGAATATAACTTTGAGTTCTCTAGTGGTTTCATTTGGAATATTCTTTTTTTCCCTACCGGACATCATGGTTATTAAGGGTGTATTAATGACTTTAAGGGGATGACTAGTATTGTGTTGACTCCAAAGAGATGATTAATAAAGTTTATGGTAAATTAAATTATTATTTGCCTGAAAAAGGATTGTGAAAGAAATGGCATTTTTGGAAAGACTGGCACGAAGGAAGGAAGAAATACTCGGGGAAACTATAGCATTGGGATGTTATGTACAGATTCAGTGATCCTTTAAGACAGAGATAATTAGGCAAAGCTGATGCTGAAAAGTAAGTGTGCAAATGTTCCTAAGAGGAAAGAACCAGAGAGAGAAAAAGCTAGAGAAAGTGGGAGAGTTAGGTTGGCCTGATGAAATTCTGGAGTGTATATAGCCAGGATCTTTACTCCAGGATAACTGTAAGAAAGGAAGTGATCGATAAAGTTTAAGGCATAGAGAAAAAGGTAAATGATGTTAAGAACACTCAAGGGAGTTGTTTGGGTAGCTCCGTCTGCTGAGCTTCCAACTTTTGATTTCAGCATAGGTCATGATCTCAGGGTCGTGAGATGGAACCTCACCATCAGGCTCCATGCTCAGCTGGGGGTCTACTTGAGATTTTCTCTCTAACTCTGCCCCTCCTCTCTACCACTGCCCCCCCAACTCACACACACTCTCTCAAATAAATAAATCTCAAAAAACAAACAAACAAACAAAAAAAAACTGACCACTCAAAAGCAAAGCTTGTGTAAGATTAATAATTGAGGAAAATAAAAACAAACAGTGATGCTATCTGAAAGATTTGGGGGTGTTCATATAGTATAGTGAGCATAGTAAACTTTAGAAAATCTCATTTATGTTATTTTAGAATTTTTGAAGATGCCTATACTTTTCCTGGCCATTTAGAGTAGACATATAAGAAATAGTATAGTCATAAATTACAAATATCTTGGGAACATGAGATTAAAATTTATAGAGTCAAAATATATCATATTTTAAAATTTGAAGAGAGTCAATATAGTTTGTTTGGACCCATTTTCAATGTTTTCTTATATATAATTGTGAATTCTGAGGGCATGGCGATAAAAGAAAACAAGCATATTCTTAGTTCCTTTCCAAAGCCATGGGATGGGAGGATGGATCTCAAACAGAATTTCCCTCATTTTGCCTTGGCAGCATCAGTCACCATCAGGGCTCCCTGTAGGAAGCAGAACTGCAAAGCTGGTACACCTGGATACACAGGTGGGAGAGAGCAAAATCCATCATCTTGTCAAGGAGGCAATGGATCTGGCCAATTGTGTTTCCATCCTAGTGCAGAAAATGTTATGACGGGACATAATTAATGATGGTTTGTGTAGAATTCTCAAAATTAAAATTTAAATAGAAAACATCTGTTTTCTCTTAAGAAGACAACTTTGTCCTCTAAAATTAGCTCAAGAAGGACCACTTAGAAGAAAAACTTTCCAGCCTAATAAGCAATGTAGAACACAAAGATTTTGCTATGTGAATACATGTGTTAGTAATGGGAGTTCATAAGTCTCTTCCAACTATTCCCATGTGCCTCAAAGTTCTTCCCTTCCCTACTTACAGCTACCACCCAGTCCAGAGATTTTTCATTCTCTAAAGAACCTATATGGAAGGACTGTAATTCCCCAATTCTACCAAATAACATTAAGCCCAACATAAATTATTTACAAGGTGGGGTGTCTATAAGGCTTCTTGATTTGTACAATAAGGAGCGAGAGAGAAAGATCATGAAAAACAGAACTTACTGAAAGATAGTAGTTCCAGTCTCCTCAAACCAAGATTATTTTTCCTTAAAAATCATGCCATTCATGCAATTACAGTCAGTACTATTGGAGAATACTTTAGGTAAGCAAATTTGAGGGAAAAACATATAGGTTTAATCAGAAAAAAAAGAAAATAAGGATAAAAATGAACTTTGATTAAGGATCAGTGTCTCTTAAGCATCAATAATCTCTTCTGCATTGCACCTCAGCTTCTAAGTTCTGCTCATTTTTCTCCTTTTCAAATGATTTATTCTTTCCATTGAATTTATAAATGAATATTCTTCTTTACCCAAAGATTCTGCTTACGTGTAGTTCTGTCTTCCTCGGAACCTAGACCTGCCATGATTTTCATGGCTTTTGCTCTATTATGGCTCTTCCATATATTTTCCTTCCAACCTCCATTCCCACTAATAAGCATCTCATTTACTTCACATTTTCTAGTTCATTCATTAAATCTTCTCAGACCTTTTTAGAAGTCACTGAGCAACCCATGGATGAAATACCCCTGAGCTATCTGTCCACTGAAGTTCAGTTAATCATACCCAGAAGAGCTGGGCCACAAGACTGCTTAGAAGAGGCTAGGGCACTAGAAGTCTCCATGCTTGGTGTCTCTAATACTAAGATGAGAAAATAGGCAGTGGAAAGTTAAAAAAATATTTGAATGTTGACAGATTTAAAGAAGTTTGGGAGTTCTTACGTAAATCATATATGCCTACAAAAATGGGGCTGGTAAGTTCTGATATGTAAAACATCATGTTGTTTGGGTGCCTGGGTGGCTCAGTCAGTTAAGCATCCAACTCTTGATTTCAGCTCAGATCATGATCTCAGGGCTGTGAGATCAAGATCCACATCAGGCTCTGTGCTGGGGGTGGAGTCTGCTTAAGATTCTCTCTCTCCCTCTCCTCCTCCCTCTGCCCCTCCCCCTGCCCCTCTCTCTCTTCTCCTCCCCAAATAAATAAATGAACAGATAATAAGCAAGTAATTAAATAAATAAATAATAAAATAAAATAAAATAAAAAATAAAAACCAAAATGTCATGTTGCTTTATGTATTTATGGGGGTTAATAAAGGGAAGACACAAAAGTTAGGGCCTAACGAAGAAATGAATACATGTCTTTTCTTCATGTGCTTTTGAGTATTCTTTCCATATATATGCTTATTTATATCTTTGAAAATGTTTGGAAATAATGTGAACATGATGTGCTATTCTTAAACAAATTATACGATCTTATGCATCATGAGAGAACTTCTTCATGACGCATTAAGAGTTAAGGGCCCAGACTACAGGTAGTCCTGCAGGTATGAAGACTAGGTAAAGTGAATCTCCAATTTGTTTGAAGTTATTGATACTGAATAGCTGCTAGTCATACAAGTTCATCTTTATTCATGAGTAAGTTAACCTTTATTAACTTATGCCATGCTTGCAACCTCCATTTCTTTCACCTTTTGTTATTCATCTTCCATCCTCTCTGCCAGTCAGAGATTCTTATCTTTAAAAACTCTCATCTGAGCTAGACTAGTATAGAAAATACTTTGAAGTTATCTGGATACCTCCCTATCACTACAAATCTTTCCTAACTTTGTGCCTACTTTGACTTAAGAAATACATCTTTGATTGTGCTCTGTGTATTACTTGACTAATAATGTTACATGATCTCTCAACTTGTAACATAAGGGTTCGCTTCTTAGAATGTCTCTCCCTATATTTTTGTGATAAAAAGCTGCCCATGGTAGAATGAATGATGTTAAACACAATGGACACCGTTACCTTTTTTTCTGTTTTATATTACTTTGCATTGGTGAATAGTTTTAAAATAACCACTTATGGTTATGATTATTTTGTTGCATATCAAAGATTAATTTCAGTGTTACAGTGTAAGATCTGGCAATAGACCTATAGTAAATGGGTAGGAAATTTGCTTTCTGGAATGTAGAAGCTCACACTCAATAGTACTACTGAGTAAATAAGAGATTTATAAAGAACTCCTATACAGATCACAGCAGACAGGAGCCAGTTAATGAGCTACTACCATGGTTAGTCTCATATCTATACAGATTACTTGGGTATTCCACCTTGACTCTGAAGGTCCATGTTCTCACAGTATGAGGCATTGCCTTCCATGATATAAGAAGCCATACCTAAGCTTGAGTTAGTCACTACAGAGCTGGAGTGGAGAAGGTGCCTGGGAAACTGAGTCAGCCTAAAACATCAGGCTGTTAATGAAAAACAGATACAAATGAAATATGTGGCATCTTTGCAAAATTGGATGGTTTATGACTATTTATTAGGGGGTAAAAATATACTCGCTCTAAATCTAAAATTATAACATTAATATTAATACCACTCCTTTAATTTAAGGGTGTTTGGGTCTGCAAATATTCTAAATGTTCTACAATAAAAAACAGATTAAAAGATAAAACAGTCACAAAGCTTACAGAAACACACCGGGCACTGAAATCCTTGGAGAAATGTGTGCAAGGGTAAATGCCAACTTCAATATTAGCACGGTTTTGCAAAACAGCAAATTTATAGCTCTACTTTCTTTTAAATCAAACTCATGAACCATTTCATAGAAAAAGCCTCAGCTACATGAAATCGAAAATGCAGGGGAGATCAGCCCATGGTCAACATGAAAAGGATCGGAATAGAAATGTGTCAATAAATTCCACTAAGTGGCATCAATATGCTCAGTAAGGAAGTCTGACTTCAGGCCACCAGTTTCAGAATATAACTAGCCTTTCCTTTTTGGCCTTCAGAAAAGCAGCAACGGTGAATCTTCCAAACTTGAAGAGACATTTCTCTCAAAGACCTAAACACACAAGAATAAAAATGTGTGGTTTCAGCATCTTCACCTGTGAAATGGAGGTTATAAATACTCTATTTCTATTTCTTACAGGGTCACTGGTAGAGCTCAAATATATTTGTAAAGTGCATCTCACAAAAAGACTGTTGTGTAGAAGTGCTAAATTCATCATAAGTGATAACACAATAAATAAAATTAAAATGCCTTTCCAAAACCTCTTAAAACCTTACCTGGCAGATTTATCAGCATTACTGAAAACCATTCTGATCTGTTAATGGTTCTCATGGTCAATGAATTTGCCTTACTGACATCTAGAATCTAATGCAACAATGTGTTAAATAAGGAGATACAGGAACCCTTCAAGTAAAAAAAATAAAATAAAAACAGTATGAAGAAGAGAGGAGGAAGAACACAAAAAAGCGGCTCAATCAACATGGCAAGGAATTAGATCCAATCATTGGCGAAAAACTGCCTTTCACTATAATAGTGGCAAATTATCTACTGCCAATAATTCGACAATAGAACTCTAAAAAGGGGAACGCAGGTCTTGAAAATCTGAGAGAAGAAATGTTCAACAGTGTAAAATTGGGTCCCTTCTTCAGGGGAAAAACTTGTATTAGAGAAACTGTACTTCTTGTAAATTTGTATATCATATAAACTATTATGAACAATAACTTAAAAATATTTTTATCATAAAAGGTATTGAATTCTACCAACTTAGGACTCAAAGTTTGGGGTTTCTTTTACAACCTATCAATGTATCGAACAAATAAATAGTCAGCTCCTCAAAGACTGTCAACTATCAGGCTCATATAGAATTAATTTTTAAAAACCCACCAATAGCTTAAATAGGAAAAAATACAACTTAAAAGTTGTTTCAAAGCTTTCAGTACTAAAAAATACTGCCTGTACTGGAGTTGAGAATGTCCACTCTCTCCTATCCTACCTGACTTATTCTTTGATGCCTTCAATTACTTTAGTTCTGCTTTCCAAGGCTCCCAACATTTTATAGTAAACAGAAGGCATGAAGTATAACTGATGTTTCCCCACTGTTTCCTTAATAAATGGACTTTGCTAGAATGACCAGTGTACAAACAGCAAAATAGAACCACTCACCATACATTATACCTCATGCCACCAGAGAAAGAGTTTTGTTTTGATAAGGATTTTCTGGATGGTATGACATAATTCTTCCTGTCTAAGAGGTATTTGAGCATCTGGACAAGAAATTCCCCAATGTAAGTGGAAAAAAATCTCTACAAACTAGTAGATGCTTTTATTTTAATAGGGAAATTATACATATTTGAAAATAACCAGCAACATAAGTTTAACTTACATTTTTACATATTTATATGCATTTTCCATGTTCAAAATTGTTATTTCAAAAATATTATTTTGACTTTTGACAATATCACATACTTTGTAACGTCATAAAGCTTCCAAATTACAAGTTATAAAAAGAAGTAATTTACTTTCCGATCCTTAAGTTGAAATTAAGAATTCTAAAAGAGGGGTACCTGGGTGGCTCAGTGGGTTAAAGAATTCTAAAAGAACTTCTTCAAATGGCAGGGATATCTTAAATAAAAGTGAAGCTTAATATGGATTATTTTCAAAAATGGGAGCAGACAATAATAATTAAGTGGGACAGAAAATGTTCCATGATTTCAGATAATTAAGAAAAATCACTTAAAATGAAACTTTTATAAAGACACGATATCATAAATGACTAAGAAAAAATACAGCAAATATAGATGTGCAGTTAAAATTTTCTATCATTTTATACTATCCTTAAAAAAATATAAACTACCATTAAGGTACATTCACCAATTCTTTCTTGTAGAAGTCTGGCCCTCTATGAATAAATAAAAAGTTGTCCAAGTTATAAGTGTTAATTAAGAAAAAAATTATCACAACAAAGATTTAGAGACATTTTAGTTGAATATCCTATGATTTCATCTCTATTTTTTATGAATAGACAGCTCTTAACACAAAGCAATCCATAATGAATGCCCAATAAACATGTACAGAATGAAAGAATGAATAAATGATTAGACAGTTATAGCTACAGGATATGTATATTAGCCAAGAGGGTAAGTTTTATGTTCTTAGCTCAGGGACCACTGTGATATTTGACTGCAGTATTTGACTTTGTATAATGGAAAAGAAAATTAGCTTACATTTCCAAGTAAACCTTTATTTATTCTTAGTCAAGGAATGGTCACATTGTAAAATACTATATTGTATTGTAAAATACTACCTAATAGTCACAAACACTAAAAAAAATAAAAAATAAAAATAAGTAAATAAAATAAAGAAACAAAGCAAACAAAAACCAAAACTGTTCAAAACTAAATATCCAAAAAGATTTCAAGGCTTATAAACATTTCAGAAAAGTGGGGAAAATGCCACTTCCATCAATGCCAAGTGATCCCTGTCTTAGGGAAATAATTCTCATAGAATGTGAAATGACCAGGATTCCTTAAAACCTTGGGACAGAAAAGGAATTTTAAAAAACCCATTCTCTAGCTATGTTTATTCTGGGCTGAAGTGGAGGCAAGTTGAAAGACTGCTTGCTATGTGGGTCATCAATTAGAATTGCAGTGATTTGTTTTTGTCTAGAACAATACCTCCCAGGTACATATATTTAGGTTATTTCTGGGGAGTTACAGATTGCTTACTTATACCTAAAAACAATATAAAAATCAGAAAACATGTAATTCTCAGAGGATTTTTATTGTCTTAGGCTAGTCAAGTAATGTTTCAAAAAGACACAAAAGAGGCCCTCAACAATTAATACATGTTTAAATGACTCAACTCTCATATATGTTGGCAGAACAATTGTCCATAGCAACTTTGGATTAAATAATTCATTTGAGATAGGACTGTGCTTTGGCACAACTGATGTTTGGTATATTACCAGCTTCATCCGTGAAACTGAGCATTTTGGCAGGACCACAGTAATTAGCTCAACTAGAAGAAATAATCAGAAGTCCTCCATTCAAAAAAGAAATATGGACATGTTAAATTATGCACATATGTATATGCATATATGTTGACATCTATGTGTGTACACACACAAAAAAGTGTTAGTCCTTCAACAGTCTCCTATTCTTGACTATGACAGATTAGAGTATCAATTAAAAACAAACTCCATACTCCTAAAATTGTAGTTTATACTCAAATTAAACTGACAAAACTATATCCTCCCCATTGACAATCTCATATTAAACATTTTTCCTCTGTATTCTCTTCCGCACATGAATATACACAGGCAGTAAACACTCTCATTCTCCATTACTCTACAGATCTCAGTATTTTCATTGTCTTTGCCATCAAGCAATAGGTGGTAACTATCCCAAGTCAGCAGATGATTCACTGGAAGCAAATACTCTCACTAATCTCTGTAGAGAAGAATGTCTAAATGGGACATGCAAAAATAAAACAATATTGACTTCAATTTTCCCATGCAAGTTGCCCAAAGAACAAATGAAGAAACTGAAGTTAACTTTATAAATATAGTTATAGTACCCTCAGTATAGTATAGTCCCCTCAGATTGGTCCAAATAGAAGACTGCTTTAAGTTTCTTTTATCAATTTCAAGGCCTAAGTAGAATTAAGGCACAGAAAAACAATGAAGTTCCTGCACATGCTTTGACAATAACACTGTCTTGGGTAAATAGTAGGGCAAGAGTAAAGAGTGCAGGAAGGGCAGGGAGAGGATACCTGCCTGGTAGGGAGATCAGCATGCTAGACTCGTTCTTTTTAATGAATCCAGGACTTTGCTTGAGCAATTCTTCTCTTTCCTGCGTCAGCAATCATTTCCCTTTTTACTGGATCTTTCCCATTAGCAGACAACCATGTCCTAATTTCTCCCCCAAAAAGGGAGAGCAACAGCAACAAAAGCTTACTTTTGTCCCCATTTTCACCTCCGATTACAACTCCATTATTCACTTTCTCTGCAGAGAAAAATTTCTCAAACTTATGTATATTCACTATAATTCTTTTCTTCCTATTCTCTTTTGAACACATATCAGTCAGGCTTTCACTCTATAATGAAACCAAAAGTGTTCTTGTCATTATCCATGCCCTCTACATGGCCAGTTGGTCAAGTTTCAGTGCATATTTTATGTTACTTAGCAGAAAGGGACATAGTGAAAGCACCTTCTTCACCAGGCTTTCCATACACCTCACTCTGAGTTTCTTCCCACCTCATAAGGCCTTTCCCCATGAGTCCCCTTTGCTGTCCTCATCAACCTCACCCATTAATGGAGAGTGACCAGAGCTCAGTTCTGTGTGATCTCACCTGACCTTCAGGCCTGAACCTATGGTCTTGTGGTTGTGTGTGTGTAACACATTCTCCCTAATTACCTGTCTTCCTTCAGATCTTTACCCAAATGTCTGTTTCTCCATCAGCATGCCCTGACAACTTATTTATTATTATTTTAATTCCAATATAATTAACATACAATGTTATCTTATTTTCAGATGTACAATATAGGGATTTGACAATTTTATAAATTATTCAGTACTCATTGTAGAAAGTGTACTCTTAATCTCCTTCACCTATTTTACACATTCCACCACCCACCTCCCCTCTAGCAACCACCAGTTTGTTCTCCATAGTTAAGAATCTGGTTTTTGGTTTCTCTCTTTTTCTTCCTCATTTGTGTCATTTCTTAAATTCCACATATGAGAAATCATATGGTATTTGTCTTTCTCTGACTTATTTCCCTCAACATTATACCCTCTAGATCCATCCATGTTGTTGCAAATGCCAAGGTTTCATTATTTTTTGGCTCAATAATATTCCATTATAACTATGTATCAATAACATCTTCTTTATCCATTCATCTACTTGCCTACTTAATTTGAATTTGCATCCATATACAGCAATACTTTTTCTGTTTTACTTTTCTCTACAACACTAATTACCACCTGACACTATCTCTTATTACATATGTATACTTGCATGTTATGTGTGCACATGTGTATGT
>PISX010030161.1:0-19057 GCA_004024625.1 Mellivora capensis | reverse complement strand
CCTAAAACAATCCAAAAAATTGGACTTTGCCCTAAAATTATGTTAACGTTTCTCCTACTGTTACAGACTGAATGTTTGTGCCCATCCCTGATATTTATGTTGAAGCCCTAAAGCACAATGTGATGGGATTTGGAGATGGGCCTTCTGGAAGGCAATCAGGGAGGGTTAGGTGGGGTCAAAAGGGTGGGGCCCAGATGATGGAATTGGTGCTCTTACAAGTAGAGACCAGAAATAGTAAGGACTGGTTAGGACGTTAGGACACACTGAGAAACCAGCTGTCTACAAGCCAGGAAGAGAGTCCTTATCAAGAACCAAATCAGCATGCATTGCATGGAGCACTGGGTGTGGCAAAAAAACTATGAACTCTGTTATGCTGAAAAGAAATTAAAAAAAAAAAAAAGAACCAAATCAGCCAGCACCTTGATCTTGGCCTTCCCAGCATCCAGAAATGTGAAAAATAAATCCCTGTTGTGTGTGCCACCCAGCTACCATATTTTGTTATGGCAGCCCCAGCGAGCAGGTATGCCTACTTCCCATAGAGGCCACAGTTTAGAAACACTAGTAACAGCCTACAATATCTGATACACCAGCTGTTCTGCATGTTTGCAAAGCACCCAGCAGAGCATCTGCCCCAAGCAGACACTCAGGAAATACTAGCCATTGTGATTTTCTGAGAAGACATCCTGTTATGTTGGAAAAGATAGGGGTTTCAGAGTAAGATTGTTCCAGGACCTTGAGCAAGTTACCCTTAGAATTTACATCTCTTTACCTATGAAACTGGCCAGCATCCTGCACGGTTATTGCAATGATTCTGTGTGTGAAAGAGCCCTCTCCATACCTAGGCCCTCAGCCAGTGGTGAGTCCAGGACCAGCATCCATCCACTCAGCATTTATTATGTATCAGGCACTGGGCTAGATGAAGCACTACCAGAGCCAGGACCTCTACAAAAGAGAAAAGAGGCTTTAAACTTCTGAAAATAGGATTCATATTGCATTAGCTCCTTCCACAGTCTCGGGAGAGACTTTCAAAATCTTGTCCACCTTTTCCCAGCCCCAGTCAGGAGTTCATCTGTATTCTAACACCAACATCTCCAAGATCTCACAACCTCAATCAGCAAACATTCTTCAACCCTTAACTGTAGCTTCCACTGGTCCTCACGGTAGTATTCCCCTACTTAAGAAAAATCATCAGGGATTACTTACCTAATCCTTTTAAAAATTTTTTAATTTTTTAAAAGATTTTATTTGTTTGGCAGAGAGAGAGAGAGCACAAGCAGGGGGAGCAGCAGAGGGAGAAGCAGGCTCCCTGCTGAAAAGTAGCCTGATGTGGGACTTGATCCCAGGACCCTGAGGTCATGACCTGAGCTGAAGGCAGACGCTTACGTGACTGAACCACTCAGACATTCCAACCTTCCTATTCCTGGTGGGATTCAAGTCCAAACATTTTAACATGACATATTGGTCAAAAACAAACAAACAAACAAACAAACAAAAAACCCCCATTAAGTACTATATAACATCGTGCCCAAAGTTTTAGTGTTGTAGTAAACAGAAATGGATTTATTGGTCAAGTGCAGTCCAAAATACATGTTCCTGATTAATCGGCAGTTCTCTGGGAAGTGGTGATTCAGGGTTGCTTCCAACTTGTGGACCAACCATCCTTAACATTTGGCCTTCAAGGTCAGTGTGCTTAAGGGGCATTTGCATCAAACCACAAAGAAAAGAACATGAAGGATCTACCTTGGGAGGCTTCTTGGGCCAAGCCTGAAAGTGGAACACATCACTCAAAGGAAGTTGGAAAAGTGTGATCCAGTTGCGTGTCCAAGAAAAAGAAGGAAAGAGATTCTGATAAATACATAGCAGGCTCGCCTCACTTGGCATTCAAAGTTCTCCACACTCTGCTTAAACTCACTTCATATTTGATCTCACAAATTTGATAGCATTTACCTTTCAAATTTGATACCATTATGCAGGTATAGCTATTGGTCAGCTTTGCTGAAGTAACAACCAGCCCCCAAATCTCAGTGGCGTACTGCACAAAAGTTTGTTTTTTCTTTCTTCTTTTCTTTTCTTTTTTTGTTTATTATATTCTGTTAGCCACTGTATGGTACATAGGTTTTGATGTAGTGTTCAGTGATTCATTAATTAAGTATAACACCCAGTGCTCAGCACAGCACATGCCCTCCTCAAAATTTATTTCTTTTTATTAATTAACTTTTTAAAAAAAGATTTATTTATTTATTTGGCAGATAGAGAGAAAGAGATCACAAGTAGGCAAAGAGGCAGTCAGAGAGAGAAGGAGAAACAGGCTTCCTGGTGAGCAGAGAGCCCAATGCAAGGCTCTATCCCAGGACCCTGAGATCATGACCTGAACTGAAGGCAGAGACCTAACCCACTGAGCCACCCAGGCACCCCGTCAAAGTTTTTTTCTGACTTAGGTATATGCAGACTCTAGGCAGGTTGTAGCTCTGCTCCATGGGTCTTCTCATTCCATGACCCAGGCAGAAGGAACAGTTCTCATGTGGAATATGCCCCTTCTGTTAGCTGAGAAGAAGAACAAGATAGTGAAAACTCTCACAGGCAAACATGGCAAATGTCTGTTCACATCCATTGGCCAAAATAGGAACCATGGCCAAGTCTAAAGTCAACTAAATGAGACATATATACTCCTGCAGGAGATACTTCAAGTCACATGGCAATGGGCTCAGAGGGAGTAAGTAACTAATTTCAAACAATACATCAATCTATTAGAGCTGCTCCCCTCCCTCTATGGTACCTGATATACATTACTCATTAATCTCAGCACACATTACTCAACATCCTTCTCAACAAATTTCTGGAAGTCATTGCTAATACTCTGGGTGAAACAAAAATCTAAAATTGATATGCTGTACTTATGTGACCTCATAGATTTCCATAAACATTGCAGATTCCCATCTCTGAATCTTTGCTTCAGCCTGAAATAAGCTCAGCCTTCCTAGACTTTCTCCTGCCAGACTCTCCAATCCATCCTTCAAGGATGCATTTCATGTCCATTCTTTCAATGAAATTCACTGAATACCTAACACAGTACCTCACAGACATAGTTGCTGAATAAACCTGTTTCACATCACCTGAGCCTTAGACACAAATGCTCAGTGAAATTTTTCCCTTGATTAGTAGAAGTGTTTCCTAGAACAATGGGAGCTAGTGGATAAAATGAGGGCCTACTATATAAGTCTGCTGTATTACAGGAAAAATAAGCACATTGTAAGCACACAATACATGGAAATTGTTATTAATTTTAACTCTAGCTGAGAACACGATTTCTTCTAAGTCTTTATTCTGGGGGTTAGACAAATCCTGACTAATGACACAGACATGTCACCTTAATGTTTGTGGAGCCCAGCGACTTACTGTTCAGCACTCGGAGATTTTCAGGTGAAAGGCACCCATGGGCAGGCCCAGACAGCCTATTTAGTCATAACAGCAAAACAGGAACAAAAAAAGTAGGGAAAGCAGAGGCTCCACAACTTCGTACAGCAGAGGATTAAAGCAGGCGTCAGGAAGAGCAAATCAATTCTTCAGCTGTCATCCCTGAACACGGACACAGGGAGAGAGATCACTGGAAGGCCTCATGTGCTCTGGGGGCTCTGGGAAGGGAGTGGGCAAGGGCGGGGAAAAGAAGGATGCCCAAGTCCATAACTTGACTTGGGTTGTGGGATGAGTGTGAATCCTTTACTTCTCCTAAATAAAGACAGGACCAACAACAGGTGGTGCTATCCTAAATCATTTAAACCAGTAAAAGGCTTGGGCAAACCAGGCCCTCAAGTGGCTTGTTTAGGAGTTGTGACTGCTCCTGAATTATATCAGCCTCCATTTTCAACTTCATTCTTTCTTCACTTCCCATCACCGCCACCACCTCAGGCAATGGATCCTCTTCCTAGACCTGGAGGCCACTCTAGGGAGCTCAGTCCAGGTGTGTGAGTACTGGCAGGCCCCTGGCACTGAAACTAAGTTAGCAAAAGAAAAACAAAATCTATGCACAGCACACAGTTTTTACAGGGGCTGTCCCTGAGGTTGAAGCAAAGAAGAAACTGTTACCCTAGCTAGTAGTTCCTCGTCCCCTATATAGTAGTAGCTATAACATACTGGCAAGAGCACTGCCCTTGGAGTCCAGCATCCCTGGTGGAGATCTACCATCTTATGGCTTTGCTGCTTTAGATCAGCTCCATAACCATCCTGGGCTGTAGTTTCCTCATATGTAAAGTGTAGGTAACAATGATACCTATCCCCAGCCTATTGTGAAGAGCAAATGGGAGAATGCACACCAAAGCATTCTGCCCCCTTTAAGGCATTAGACAGAAGGCCTTAGAGCCCTAAATCTTCCCCCACCATGAGCATAGTTACACATCTGATGAATGTTTCCAGCTGTTACAGATTTTATTTGTGGGCTGTAGTTAGAGTTCCCAAGCTTAGATCTGTGGGGACAAGTCATCCCCACTTAGAAAACCAGAAAAATTGTATTTGGAGAAAACATGGACTAATTTTAACTGGAGATTTTTTAGAGATGAAAACCCAAAGAAACTTCTTGTTCTCAATCCAATCCTTATTTTAGAGGGAGAAGTCCCCCTTTTTTTCTTCTCTGTTCCCCCCTTTTTTAATTTTTATTTTATTTTTTTGTGGAAGCAGCCCACCTTTCCTCTATTGATTTCCTGTGGCCTTTTAAAGTTCCTATCCTCCCTACCTCCCCACCCCCCACTTTAGTCTGGCATGAGGTTGTGATGCTTGGGGGTGTGCACGTGATGAGTGGCCATTGTTGAGTGGATGCTGTCCTCTTTGCTTGACATAGGATGAAGATTAGTGGCTGGAAAAGATCAATGACAAAGGCCATCTCACAGCCCTGGGCTGAGTTCTCCTGATTGTTGTTCCTCACCCCACACCCATAGTTCCCAATTAACTCTCCCCACCTAACTTGCAAAACATCTTCCTCTCAATCCCATCTTATAACTTGCCTCCATCTACACATCCAGGCACTTAGAATTGAAGCTAAACGGGGTAGAGAGAAAATGGGAGGGAAATACTAGAGCTGGGCTAACAGTCAAATCAGTGGGCTTCTAGTCCTGCTCCTGGCAAGACCTGGTCTAAAGAATGTCAGGTTCTTTTTGAACTCTCTCTCCCTTCACAGCATCATTTATACATTTCCCCCTCTCAGCGCCCCTTACTTCCCACCTTCCAGTCTATCCCCTAACTCCTATCCCTTTCCCAGCTCTAGGTTCCCACTTCCTAAGTCCCCGCCCCACCAAGTTCCTGCTGAAGATTTCTCTCCACCCTTGAAGCAGCTGCCTCCAGAATTCTTGACTTCCTGGAGCAATAGAGTCACAACAAAGAACCTTTCTTTCCCTATATTCTCGCTTTCCCTTCATCTCTTGAATGAGAGCAAAAGTTGTTGTTGTTGTTGTTGTTGTTGTTGTTGTTGTTGTTTTTCTTCTTTCAATTCCGAGGGTAGACAACTGGGAGAGGGAAAGAACAGGGACTTCAGGGGCCTGAGGATTGGGCTGTTGGATCCCTCAGCCATTTTCCAGCTCTGAAGACTCACTCATTACTTTCAGACACTTGTGTCTGTTTTCAGGTTTTATTAAACATTCCTGGATACAGCTGGAGTGGGCAAGGAGACTTTCTCAGAATGAGCAGGCCCCAGACTTCAGTAGGATTTTGAATTCAAGAGCCAAAAGGTGTGGGGGATGGGATGGGGAGATGGAGACTGAAGAATTTGGAGTGCTCAAGGGTATTAGGAGGAAAGGAGGGACTGAAGGGGCAAAGTCTCAGATACTGAGACTTAGTCAATGGGGCTGTGGAAAGGGAACAGAAATGAGAGAAATCTTAACACTAGGAAGAGCCTAGAGAGAATACAGAGTGAGGCAGGATGGGGACTTTCTCAGAAGCTGATACCTATGTCCTAACACTAAGAACGATATGTCTGAAGGGTTGGGTGACTCTCAGGGACTGGAAGCCAGATAAACCTTCATCTCCAGGTGTAGTGGCAGAGGCTGTAGGTGGGTGGGGATGGAGTTGGGAGGGAGAAGAGATGGATTAGAGATTTTAGAATATTAATCCTTTTGATTCACAGGAGGGCAGATATCTGAGGGCAGGATGGAGGAATCATCACTAGCCTGGCATCATCCTGAGGTGGAGTCAACTTTCTGAATGTAGCCTGGACCTACATCCCCAACACCAAGGTGGAATGTCACTATACCATTTCCCTAGGCTCCATGCCCAGTGCCACTGACTAGATTGGCACCTTCAAGGTCTCCTGGAGCTATTTTTGGCTCAGATTTATGGACCATGGGTTGGTTGGAATAGGGGCAATGGCTTAATTCTTGAATTCTCAACATCATGTTCATAGAGCAGAAGGGAGAACGATGTCACAGATGACAGAGACCATCTGGATAAGCGAAGCTCATCTTCTCCCCATCTTAGCCTTGCTCTTGCCTCCATATTAGTGTCCCTCCACACTCCATGTCTGTCATCATCCTTGCCACTATAACTGCATCCTGCCCCCCATTCATTCCCTCAGCCCTTTCTGCCCTCCCTCACTGGTAGTTGCATCAGCATACCCCTCTCCCACCATGGGCTCTCACAGGTGGAGGCTGCCAGTGTTCAGGATCACCACATATTCAGAAAAATATCTACGAGGGGCAAGATGGCAGAGAAGTAGGAGACCTTGTTTCAACCGGTCCCCTAAAGTGAGCTAAATATATACCGGAACACTCTGAACACCCATGAAATCAGCCCGAGATGTAAGATTATACACTTCTAGGTCTCTATGGGAGCAGAAGATATCAGTGGACAGGTTCCATGGAGTAGGAACGCTTGGACTGATATCGGAGGATAAACAGAAGGGGAGAGAGCCACCGGAGGCGACCCACTAGATAGTAATACACCAATATGAAAGTGCCCTGTGACTGGGGACAAGCATTAACTTGGAGTTTGGTTAAACGCACTCAAAAGGATCAAAAGATCTTAAGCGACAGCTGGTGCAATAGGGCGTCCTTGGGCCCGGGCCTTAGCCCTTGGACCGAGGACAGCTCACGCTGGTGACCACCAGTGCCAGAGAAAGTCTGGCGGTGCCTCCAGTCTGTAGTCCCTGAGCCTGTGGCTTTCTGCTGCTTGCACCACCACTGGGCTGGGCACACTCCCACCTGCCTCTGAGAGAACCTCTTGTGGGCACCAGCAGATGGCCTCTAGGACCGCAGCCTTCCAGGACAAGCTGAAAGTCGGAACGCTTCCAACATGAGCCTGAGAAAACCAGGAACAATCTGTGGCTGAGATTTCTCAGCAGCAGCTTTCCACAACCTGCAACCCTGTTGCGTGCAAGAGAACTAGACATGCCATGGACCCCAGACAGCAGTCCCAGCAATGGCGCTCAGCCGGTTTGGGGCTCCCCGGACCAATATTGCTCACAGTTTTAGTGGCACGGGGGTGCAGACACAAGCAAGAGCCTCGGCGAACACTGGGATGGTGGCTGGGTGTGCACCACCTGTAGGAGGCTGCAGTGTTCAGCAGAGTTTGCAGAAGGGGAGTCTGTGTGTTCTGGACCACCCAGAGGGGAGCAGACCGAGGCTTCTCTCTGAGGCAGAGGTCTGGGTGTAGACAGATACTTCTCTTGCTCTAACCCTCTGAAAAGCCACAAAAAGCCACCAAAGAATGAAAACCTCCAGAGAAGAGAAGCCTAAGAAACCAGTTTTCACAGAGACAAGCCCCTTGATAACCTGCAGGGCAACTCAACCCAAGCAAGACTGATGGGAGAACAATGCAACAGGCCCTTTTTGGTGGTGACTTCTGATTGCTCTGAATCTCTCCAGGGTGCACCTTGCCTGGATTGTGGGTGATATATTCAGCTATACATCCTCTCACCTGCCTCTTACCAAAATGACAAGGAGGAGGAACACCCAACAGTGGAAAAATTCAGAGACTGTGCCCTCTCCCACAGAACTATTGGATATGGACATAAACAGTATGTTGGAAAGGGAATTCAGGTAATAATTATCCAGGCAATGGCCAGGTTGGAGAAGATCATTAATGACAACACAGAATCTCTAAGAGCGAAAGTAGAGCGGATATGGCAGAAGGATCACCACACATTCATGTGGTCTTTAGCCCATGCCAGTATCCAGTCCTAAGGAACAAGGGAAGATGGAAAACAGGAAGAGAGGAGCTAAGGAAATAGAGGTTTAGAGGAGGGTATAAGGCTCAGGAACAAAATTTAGGCACAGAGGAAAGGAAATATAAGTGCAGATAAATAAAATAAGAACTCAATCCATCAGGGTTCAGCAGACAAAAACTCATTATTACAGAGTCATCTACTTAGAGGTGGAAGGAACTATAGAGAGTCACTAGTCCTGCCTCCTACCAAAAAAAAAAAAAAGAAAAGAAAAGAGGAAGTCCTTTAGGGTCCAGGTATAAGGAAGAAGGAAAATGGTGTCCTATTTGAGGAGAAAGTTTTCTTTAGGTTCTGAAGGACCTGAGTTCACATCTCAGCTCTAATACTTATGATCTGCTTGACCTTAGACAAATTACTTAATCTCTCCATGTCTGTTCTCCTAGTAGTAAACGGGGATGCCTGGTTTATAGGGACAATATGAAGGTTTAACGTGATGTGCGTAAAGGGTTAGCATATGTCTGGTACATGTGGGCACTCTGTAAGTGGTGATGATGTTGTTGATGATGATGATGATGTTGATGATGAAGGAGGGTAGGTGTAGGAAAGAGAGGAGAGAAAGACTGGAGAAGAGTATCCCAGGGAACAGAAATAGCCTGTGGGGAGTGAAGAGGAAAGTTCCCTACTGCATATACTGCAAGGGGTTGGAACCAAGGACAGTGGGTGTTAAGGCACATCAAGGGGATGGTGTGGGGGAGGTGACCTGCCAAGCACTTGAGGCCCTGAGATCGTACTGGTGCCCTGGGTCTCTTCTTCTTTCCACAGCCAGCTACCTGCCCAGACCCAGAGCCCAGTTCTACCAGTTCCAATATGTGAAATGCCAGGGCTGAGTATATGGGCAGAGCCCCCTTCTCCAGTTCCAAGAGCCAGGGCCTATGGATGAAGAGGTGACTGTGGAGAAGACTGATGGTGGCGTTGACATCCTGCTGGTTGTCCCCAAGGCCACTGTGCTGAGGGTGAGAACAGAGTAACAGGGCTGCTCCCGGGGAAGGAAGTGGGAGGGCAGCACTGCAAGGGGTCCCTTCTCACTTCATCCTCCCCTCAGTGGTGACCTTAACTGAAGACCTCACTGGGAGTTACAGTCTTGCCATTGAGAAAGTCTTGATCTAACATAGACACAAACACGTAGGGTAGGGAAGCAAGCCATCCAGGCTAATGTCACTCAAGATTTCCTAAGAACATTTTGAGGATTCTTTCTCTCAACTGCTGTGTTCTGTCCTAGGCCCTAGAGGAAGATCCAAAGGGTGAGGGAGGCCCCTCCAGGAACAGAATGATTAGAGGAAAGAGAAGATAAGTCTGACTTCCAGTAGACGTGAGGAGTGAGAGCAGACGGTAGGGCCAGAGGCCTGCACTGCCCAATACTGGAGGCGCTGCCCACAGGTGGCTCTTGAGCACCTGAATGTGACTGGTCCAAACTGAGATGTTCTGTGTGGGTGAAATACACAAAGGATTTTGAAGTCTTCATATATGAAAAAAATTTAAACTACCTCAGAGTTTTTCTATATTAATTACATATTGAAAAGACAACATTTTGGATAGACTGTGTTTGATAAAATATTAAAATGAATTTCACCTGTTACTTTTTTAAAGTGTCTACTAGAAAATTTAGAGGTATGTATGTGGCTTGCCTTCTTTTTCTATTGGATCAAATACCAAAGAGGGAAGAATTAGAGAGCAGGACAGATGTTGAAGGGAGGACTTCCTCAAGGAAGAGAAGGGACAGGGACAGGTGGGGAGCACACACACGCCCTAGACAAGAGAACAGACTTCAGGAAGGCTCAGGAGGTGAGAATGAGTAGCTTGTCTGTGATTTGGGTAAATTCTTGTCTTCTAGAATGCTCTAATATAAACACATGGTATCCGAACAAGAACAGAGAGAAGATGTTTATATAGTACATAAGTCAGAGACATGTGAGCCCCTCCCCATGTTCTGTTTTTATATTCCTTATTCTCATTACCACTAACTCTCAACAACTTAGGCTAAGAAATCACTTTACAAATAAGAACAGAGACTCAGAGAAGTTAAATAACTCATTCAAGGTGACACAGCTAGTAAAAATTGCATTGGAGATTTAAACTCTCATCTGTCTGACTCCAGGATAGAGTAAAATGAGGGGAGCCACCGCTTCTGTCTGTGGGGATTGAGAAAGATTTCTTCCAAGAGGATCAGAGCTGAGGGTTGGAGGGCAGGATTGAGTAGTGCTCCAAGCCTGCCCTGACTCACCTCTTTAGAGCCTGTACTGCTGTAACTTCCCAGCCCCAGAATGCATCTGCGGAGCAACGGGATGGGATGTTAAAACGGACACTTTACAAGCACAAACCCCTCCTCATCTGCCCCCCCGCCCCCGTTGAACCAGCTGCATGACAGCCAGAGAGTAATCCCCTGATGCAGGTGAAGCTACAGCTGGAGGGGCAGGTGACAGAGCTGAAAGGCCAAGTTCAGAAGCACACGTGGATGTGGTAACCACCAGGCAGGAGCAGACAGAGCTGACAGAGCAGCACAAGCTGGGAGTTGGGCCAGTGGGGGATGGGGCCAGGCTGCTTATCCAGGATCCAAAATCAGAAACCTCTGAAGAGGGGGAAAGGGAGATGTTAGTGTGCTTTAAGAGGGTTCTGGCATCAATATTAACTTCTCCCATTCATCATCTGCTCTTTGCCCCATGTTTCCAGAGGCTCCTCCCAGCTGCAGACAGGGAAGCCCTTTCCCCATTCTCATCTGCTCCCTCTGACCACGGCCCTTTTCCAGTTCCCCTGGCACTGTCTGGGGTGACAGGGGAAACAGAGGGAAAACTGGTGCTCTCTGAGCTCCCTTCTCTGAAACTGACATGCTGATCACTGCCCTTCTGCCCAGGAAAGGTCTGACCCACCAGGCTTTACCCTATATCTTCTCAGTGTCCCTCCACTCTGACTCACTTCCCATCCAGAAGGAACTCCTTCCATGTCAGGGGATGGGATGGCTCATACTCATAGGGCAGGAAGTGCCACAAGTGGATTTGAGTTAGACTCAGTCAGAACTTCCCAGCACTAGGGGTCTGACAGCCTTAGCTGCTGTGACATTCAGTAGGAATGCACACATGGCCTCACCAGATGCCTCCAAGAGACAAGGACTTGTTCTGGACCTGCCTGGGTAGTGCCAACTAGACACAGAAGTTTTCAGTGTTACTCTGGTCATCCCAGCCTCAGAAGGGGACACACAGGGACTTCTGGGGACTGTCAGGCCTTCAGGCAGAATGGGTGGAGCCTAGAGTTAGGAGCTGCAGCCTGGTGGGGTTAGGGAGAGATCAGGCCTGAACTCTCCACTGTCTGGCCTCCTTCCCACCATGGCTCCACCTCCTTATGGCCCTCTCTGGTCAGAGCAGGTCCTCTGAGCTCTCTCAATGCAGCCCTGAGAGCAGGCCTCAGGACCCAGTCTCCACCCAGCCTCAGACCCAGGACCCTGATGCCCTCCCCCTGTGCCTGGCAGGGCAGAGACACCCACTGCTCAAGTTTCCCATCCCCCACAGCCCAGCACTAACAGCCATTTCTCTCCTGGCCTCCCCAACCCCTACCCCATAGCACAGTCTGGTACCTGCTGGAAATGTGCACAAACCAAAGTCACCTGCCACTATGGGTCTTCAGGCTCCCCTGGGACAACATATATATATATATATATATATATATATATATATATATATACACACACACACACACACAGGCTCACACTCATACATACATACACATAACCTCAAATTACACACATAAACACACCCACACATCACAAACATTCTCACATGTATGCAACACAAAGATACATACTCACAAACTCATTACCTGACAGTCATGCACACTCAGACTTACACACTCTCACACACTCATCAAACACACTTTTACAAATATACCTGCCACTCTAGTCCTTTCTTCTAAGGATCCAGAGCATCATCCTCTAGATCCTAGAGATCTAGAATATCCAGGGAAAGCCAGGAAACCCACAGGAAAGCTATTTCCATTTTCCTGGCCCACACTGGAGGGCCAGGAACTCCAGTGTGGAGCTCCTCTGTTCTAGCCCCGCTCCTGTCACCAGGGACTCTAGGACTGTGACCCACACTGTGGGGGTGCAAATGCAGAGATAACTCAGTCCTTCACACAGCAAACACTACAGAGCACCTACCTGCCACCAGCACACCACCCCACCCCCACCCCCAGGCCTGCAGCTGAGGCAGACACATAGAAGATTAAGACCTTCTACCCAGTGTGTGCGGGGAAGAGCAAGAACTCAGGAGCGAGGACCTGAGTTCAACTGCTGTCTTTGCCTCTTCATATGCTGTGTTACCTTGGGCCCTTGACATAACATCTCTGAGCCTGTTTTATCATCTGTAAGTAGGATTAACAAAATTCACCTAATGTGTGAGATTAAGACAGGTGTAGCTTCCTTCATCAATGTGGCCACCGATGGAAAGTCACCCCACTCCATTCCCCACTTCTGTGGTGAGCACCTCCCTAACACCCTTCCAGTCCTGCTGTCCCTGAAACAGAAACCCCATCTCCTTGAGGCTCAGACCACCAGGTGCCCACACCTGGGGAAACTTGATATATGACTAGGCCAGCTCCATCTGACTCCCCTGCCCCTGTCCTGCCCATACCACTCCTGGTCCTTTAGTGCTTCTTGCCAGGTAGCCTTTTCCCTAATGAGCGTTAATGCAGCTGGCCATGGAGAAAAAGTTTGGGATGGGGCACCAAGCCCTTACATCAGAAGGATATGAAGGGTTAATCAGCCCCAAGGAGCTGTTCTGCAGAAAGTCATCCCTAATGTCCCTGAATTATGCCAATTCTGAGACATTCTTTATGGACAGACAGTGTGGGATACAGTTATAGGACAAGATCTGCTGTTCTAAGCAGTCAAGGAAGAGATTGTGTCGTCCATGAATACTAAAAGCCCCTTTGGAAATAACAACAACAACAACAACAACAACAACACTAGATTCTGTTCTCAGACTGGGAAGCGGCCCAGTGGCTCCCACACAGATGGGCACCCCCTGTAGGAGCCTTGGGCCAAGTGGAGCTGGGATCTCACCCCTACCCCTGCTGCTCAACTGGCCTCCTCAACTCCTAGGAGAGTCAGGCCTCAGTGTGAGCAGGAAGGGGCTCTGGAAGTGTTACTGTTAACTTCCTGGGACCCTCCAAGGATCCGCAAACACCTTTGGTTTCCCTGACACAGTCTTTACCCTGTACATCTTTCCAGACTCTGACAGCTTCTAAAGTGCTCCCATCCTCCAGTCCTCCTTCCAGACAGCTGGCCGCCCTGACCATCTCTGAGTTTTCATCTGCCATTGCCCATCCTGGTGCCTTCACCTCCCCTCACTGTCCACCCCCTTCCCTATGACCCCTCCCTTTCCCACCTCCCACTCTGTCCCCTCCCACCTGGACGAACTTCCCCCCCAACCCAGTCTGCCTCCCTCCCCTCCTGACACACCTCCACAGACAACTCCACCTTCCCATTACCTCCATCTCTCCAGCCCGCTGCATCCCACCATTTTGCCCCATTTCAAGTCATTTCTACACCTGCTTTCTCGCCTCTCCCATCCCTCAGAATCTACTAAGTAGAGCAGGGCTCAGAGACCAATAAAGGGAAGGACATTTCCCCGCTTCTCTCACTCCTGCCCTCTGCCTGCCATTCCCCATCTCTTCCTGAGAACAGACCTGGTCAGATGTTAGCAAGAGTTGAAGAGACATCTTCCCATCAGCAGAGTGAGGGACTGGGGTGCACAGAGGAAAGGATGGGCTGTGGCACTTCTGTCAACCTGAGGGAAGCCCCACCCACCACGGTGAGCCCCACTCCCTTCTGAGTAGCCTCAGGGGTGGCCAGGGCCTTCCACAGCTTGGCTCTGCCCAGGTCAGAAGGGACCCTTGGCAGCCCTGGGACCTCGGGAGGGCCTGATGACCTGGTCACCCCAAAACCACTCCTTCTCAGTAGACGACAGAGGTAAATGGTGGCTCATCCCCATCGGGTCATCCCACCATGTCGGCCTCCACGTCAGCTGAAGTGCTGCAGAGAAAGGACCCTGTGCGGCCTCTGGTTCTTTTCTCCCAGCAGAGCAGTGACAGCTGAGCCCAGCAGAGGGCGCGTGGTTAGCAGTGACCCTGTGTGTGGGAGGGGACTCAGGCCTCCGCGTGGAAGCCAAAGATGCCCCTCAGAGTCTAACCTCATTTTCTGCATGTTTGCTCTACTGTGGTGTCCCTCCGCCCACCACATCTTGCTGAACCCCAACACTGATGGTGATCAGTTCTCCCTCTACGGTCCCTTTCATGCTGTCCCTCCCTGAATCAGAGCCAGGATTTCTGCCCCAGAAAACAGGCAGCGGTGTCTGCTCCCAGAAAGTCCTTCCTCTCCCCCCGCTTTGATCATTCTTGCTGCTGTAAGTAATCCTACAGTCCACCGAAACTGTGGGGCTCATTCCCAACCTTCCCCTTCTCCCCCACTTCTTCACCTTCTCCGTGCTTTGTCCCAAATACCTAGGTGCCAGATCCTAGGTTTCAGAGGAGCCTTCTGGGCTTGGAGCTCAAGGGAAGGGCTGCTGAACATCTGAGTGGGCTGCAAGGAGAATGTATCAGTTCCTGGGGTGAGAATGGCCAGAGAACACTTTGGAGCTCTGTGCACACAATAGCGGTATCATAAGTGTGAAATGGTTCACTGAGCAGCTGGGTTTAGCCAGGTGAGGAAAAGTACAAGGGACAGGTGTAAAAGCTCTAAGTACCAGTCTCAGATTCCCCTTACCCACTCCTAAACCCTTCCAAATGGGCCCCCTGCTCTGCAAGAGATAGAAGCTAATACTCCCAACTTGTGGCAGGAGGAGGGGCAGGAAAGTAGTCCAAGGAGGACTCTGGTAATGAAAGAGCTAGCTGAGGCTGCTGGGACACCACAGGGACTCCCTGCTCCTCACAGCTCAGGGGCTCCTCAGACTTGCAGCAGGGATCCAGGAATGACTGGTCTCTAAACTCAGTCAGGGGATAGCTTCCCCTTCCCCAAAGCCCAAAAACCCTGACCAACTCCCCCAAGGAATAGAGAGCCCAGAACCCACTGAGACCGAGATGCGAGGGGAGAGAGAGTCTGTGTGACAGCAATTAGCCTCTGTCCTTGTGAACTTCTGTCCTCATCTCTTCCCCAGAACCTCATATCCTGGGGCATTAGTTCAGAGACCTCTGCCTTGATCTGTCTCCAAGTCTCCAGCAAGATCAAAGCTCTTAACCCTTGTTTTGCTTGCAGATGCCTGGACAGGAGAAGAGGGGACAGGGTCCATCCTGAGCAAGGAAAGGGCCCTGACTTGCCCTCTTCCCAAGGCAGGCGGCGGGGGGTGTTGGAAGTTGGACCAAAGAAGGAACCAGTTCTAAGTTTGGGTTGACAAATACAAACCCTGGTGGGAAGGCTTTTATTCTACTTCTGTTACTGATTTTATTGTTATTGTTCTTCAGGTTAAACATTGAATTAACTCACAATCGCAGTAGGGTAAATATGTGACAGTGACCATAAAAGCCATTCCTAGCATCCCTATCTAAAGGAAATTCCCTGTTATTCTTTATCACAAACCTGTTTATTCCCTTGTGGATTCATCACACTCTGGAATTACTGAAGATTTGTTTTCTTGCTTCTTGTCTATTTCCCTCCAAGAAAAGCTCTAAATTTGAATGAGAGAAAGAATGAACAATGAATAAATATATTATATGGGAATAAATTTACTGGTGGGATCAACATTTCCTAATAAGATGACCTATACCTGAAAGCATCATGTGCAGACCTACAATCACAGTAATATCCTTTACCAGTATTCATGATACCTCTCCTTCCACAGCTCTTCATGGGCTCTTTCCCTCTATTCAATACAACACATGAAGGTTACTTAGCACTTCTTTAGCTCTGTATTAAGGACAGTAGAGAGAATATAGAAATATAAGGGCACAGCCTCCCCATGCCAGAAGCTTACAGGTGAGTGAGGGAGAAAGAGAAGACACAGGGTAAACACAGTTGGACACAGTGCAGAGAGACAGCTATGGTGAGAGTGACACAAAGGAGTAGAAGAGATCAAAGGAAATAAATTTCTTCAGAGGCAGATAACCCAGGAAGGCATAGGCATAGTCACATTTATAGTGCACCTTGATGATTGTATAGGATTTCATTAGTCAGAGATTGTGAGGACAGAATTCCAAGGAAAGACACTGCTATTGGGAAGGATTTCTTGGCTTTGGGCATCATTTGATAGCAAACTTCTGTTCATCATGACAGAGTAAAATTCGAGGACCAGGGAAATTTAAGAGAAAACTGCGGAATCTGGAGGCTTTGAATACAGAAGACAGGTGCCAGCACCTGGGTCGCAGATCAGGGTCCCTTTCTCCCCACTTCTTCTACACCTGATTTTTGGAAGGGGCAATGGTTCCAATGGGAGAGGGTACCCAGTATGTCTTCGTTTGTATGTCTCTCATCTCCACTCTCCCTCCGTTGAGTTATTTAATAATAATTAAAGGATTTCTTAATCTCATCATTCAGAGGAGAACAAAGGGCCGGGAAATATATACTACATAAATTAAGTTAGGTGATTTGCATTCCTGGAGAAATGGAGAAACCCCTCCTTATTCCATATCCATGGTCAATTTTCCTAGATCTTCTGACACTCTGTATCAATAAATATCTGTATTTCCTCCTTCTCTGGACAGATGTGCTGTTAAATGTAATATGAAAGGTAAAGTTTGTCATAAAAATGCCTCACAAAACAGCCTCCCAAGCACTGGCACTGGCAGGTGGAGGAGGGGCTTCCTGGGCTGTGTCTGCCTTCAAACCACCTGCAGGTCCTGCCTCCTGCTTCCAGAACCTTTGCTTCAGGTTTTCTAAAGAAGGAAACAGAGACATTCAATTCCTCTTACCATCGTTGTTTCTGTCAGAGCTCACTGGATTTTATGAAATTAGTTCCACGAATGACCAGCTTCTCACAGTCCCCACTCTAAATTCCTTAATTAGTACAAATTTTGATTCTCCTCTTCCTGGGGTGGCTCCAAGGGAAGGGAAGAGGTAAATACAAGGGCTTCTCTGAGGACCTTCCCTGAGGGGCTTCTAGGGGAGAGGAGGTGTTGGTGTGGGGGGTGTGCCTGTAACTGCAGCTGTGTATGAGGTTAGAGGGAAAACACAGGAGCGGTTTCCTTGAGGCTGCTGTTGCTCTTTCTCTCTGAACCTCTTCTGACTGTCGCAGATGGATAGGGCTCCACAGCAGCCCAGCATCTTAGCCATGAACTTCCTAGAAGGAAACATTAGGGTTTCCTTGAGAGGTGATGAAAAATAAATATCAGGGTGTAGAAGAAACAGACTAACCATGGCCAGGGGTGGAAGGCTCCTGGTTCCTTAGTGCTGGTTGAACTCCTTCAGGGTTTGTGTACCTGCACACACACACACACACACACACACACACCACCTGATAAGTCTAAAAATAAGCCCATGTTTGTAGACATACTAAGAGGAATATATCCTACTCCCTGATGCATATTTCTACTCAAATTTCAAACACAAATGTCCATATATTTGGTGCACACACATGAGTTTCATTGAGGAGCTTTATGACGATATGTACCCAGCCTCCTCCCCTTTCCAGGCTCCTGACTACAGGGTGGGGCCCAGGAGAGATTGTCTGGCTATGAGCTGTATGTGTCACTAAGTGTGTCTCTGACCACATGCCCCAAAACACATAGAAATTGTTTTCTCATCATTCACTATTGGGAATTATCCACTGTCTTTCAACTACCTCTATGCCATCAAGTTTCAGTGATCAGCAGTCCCTCACTCAGCTGATACTCCGTGCAGAGGATAGCTCAGGGGTTACAGGTACAAGACTCTGCTCAAACTTGGTACAAGTCCAAGCTTCACTACTCACTTTGCATAAATGGCTTAACCTCTCTTCCCCTTAGTTTCTACATTTCTAAAATGAGCCCAACAACACTCACCTCATTCCACTTCGTATGAAACAGGTGATTATGTAAAGTGCTTGGGGTACTCACAAATGGTAGCTATATAGTCATCATCACTGTGGGGCTGTGGACATAGAAGGAAGTAATGCATGAGAGAGATGTTCCTTTCCCTTAGGAGGTTTTAAAATCTCCTATGACACAAGATGAGTACACGGAGAGAGGAACCACCTGTAAACCTAAAATGTATTTGAGCCCTAATGTCTAATATATGCTCCTAAATCCAAGGAGAGCTACAAGAACTGATAGCAGATGGGGCGCCTGGGTGGCTCAGTGGGTTAAAGCCTCTGCCTTGGGACACCTGGGTGGCTCGGTGGGTTAAGCCTCTGCCTTCAGCTCAGGTCATGATCTCAGGGTCCTGGGATCGAGTCCCACATCGGGCTCTCTGCTCGGCAGGGAGCCTGCTTCCTCCTCTCTCTCCTCTGCTTGCCTCTCTGCCTACTTGTGATCTCTGTCAAATAAATAAAATCTTTAAAAAAAAAATAAAATAAAGCCTCTGCCTTCGGCTCAGGTCATGATCTTGGGGTCCTGGGATCGAGCCCCGCATCGGGCTCTCTGCTCAGAGGGGAGCCTGCTTCCTCCTCTCCCTCTGCCTGCCTCTCTGCCTACTTGTGATCTCTGTCAAATAAATAAGTAAAATCTTAAAAAAAACTGATAGCAGATTTCAGTGCTCTAATAAGATTGTGTTTTTTCTTCTGTCATTCATCATGCACATGCCTCACCACCTTCATACACCACACATCCACCTAGCCCCTCATTTAGGAAGTTGACTGGAGAATTCATGGGATGACAAAGATTTTGAGAATTTATTTTATACATTTCCCTGTTTCTAGGCAGAGCCCATCTGAGGCATTCCACACCCAAGTGAGACAGCCATGC
>PISX010030160.1:0-19057 GCA_004024625.1 Mellivora capensis | reverse complement strand
AAAAAGTAACACTTTCAGGAATAAAAAAGGGAGGCATAAGATTTGGAGTCCACATGTCAGGCTAGAAAAGTGTTCATCTGTTCTAGATTGAATGCAGTGGGGATGGAGAGAATGGGCCAGATGTGGGAGACTTAGGACATGGGAAGTGAGTGAGTTACCCGTGGCCATCAGAAGGGAGTAAAAAAGGAACCAAAGATTACCTCTTTGTTTCTGGATTGGATCGGGGTAGATGATGGTGCCAATTACTGGTAAGAAACAATAAGCAGGTTAGGTGTAGGCAAAGAAAGAGAGGTGAGGAATTCAACTTTGGACTTGTTGATTTTGAAGTGCCTGCAAATCATTCAAGAAAAAATGTCCTGCAGACAATTTCAAATACAAAGCCAGGAGCTTGGGGAAGAAGTAGAAACATAGGTCTATCCCCATCAGTATGTAGATAATTAAAAATTACCCTGGGATTGGGGATGATGAAAAAATTAGATACAGGACAAACCCTAATATATTAAAAAAATTTTTTTAAGAGAGAGAGTGAGAGAGGAGGGAGGGACAGAGGGAAAGAGAGAGAATCTTAAGAAGGCTCCACACCCCGCAGGGAGCCCAATACAGGGCTCAATCTCATGACTCTGAGATGACCTGAGCCAAAATCAAGAGTCAGACTCAACTGACTGAGCCCCAACTAATATATGATTTTAATTTTTTCCTTAAGTAAACTCCACACCACACCTGGGGCTCAAATTCACTACCCTGAGATCAAGAGTCACATGCTCTACTGGCTGAGCCAGCCAGACATTCCAGAACCCTAATATTTAAGACACAGATTAACAAAGAGGAGACTAACAAGAAGTCACCAGGGATTAGAAAGGGAAAAAAGTGTGTGTTGTCACCTGGATGAGCCCTAAGGACAATTATGACGAGTGAAGTGAAGTGGTCACCACAGGAAAGCCATTGCATGATCCCGCTTGTCTGAGGTACCCAGAGCAGTCAAATTCTCGATTCCCTGGAGCAGGGGCAGAAATTAGAACGGTGGTGTCAAGGACTAGGGAAAAGAGGAAAGGGAAGCTAGTGTTTAATGGGTATAAAATTCCAGTTGTGCAAGATGGAAAGAATTTTGGAGATGGACAGTGGTACCGGTGGCTCAACAACGTGAATGTACTTAATGCCACAGAACCATAGGTTTAAAAGTGGTTGAGGCAGTATACGTTATGCTACATGTATTTTGCCACAATTTTTAAAGTGTGCTGGAGAAGCCAGGAGAAAAGAGCATCTGGAGAGAAAGGGTGTAGTCAACAGGTATGTCAAGAGGCCAAGCATGATTGGGACTGAAATATGTTTAGTCAAGCAACATAATGACCACTGACGTTCTTTTATAAAGTAGTTTTACAGCTGTCATGGGGATAGAAGTCAGATTTCTGTGGGTTAAAGAATGAAGGGGGGCACCTGGCTGGCTCAGTCACTAGAGCACACAACTCTTGATCTCAGGGTTCAAGTCTTACATTGGGCCCAGAACCCACGTAGAAAAGAATGGAGGGCTTCTAGGTAAGATTGCATTGTAGTTTTAAGAGATAAAGTGCCCCCTCTTTGCTGCAATATACAATAAATAAGATATAAATACAAATTATAAAAACAGATGTCAAAGAAAAGTCAGAACTGGATAGACTTTAAGGCAGTGAAAACAGATTCTATTCATAAAGCTATTGTAATAGGGGAAGAGATTCTAGTATAGAATCGAGCTTGAATTCTGGAAACAGCTAGAAGTAATGGGGAATTACAACCAAGGAACAAGTTTTGGGGAGGGGGCATTGGTGATGGACAATGACTATGAGGAGACACCACACCTGGGGAATTATAGTTGAACCCATCTAATAGAGTGTTGCTCAAGGCCACCCAGGGTGATCTGACATCACCTTGTGGGGAGGGGATAGTAGTAGTGGTAGGAAGTCTCTACCCTTGATCAGATATCAAGGGTAGGGAATTTTTACTAAACTGAGATGCTTTTTTTTTTTTCCAAACTTTTTAATTTAATTTTTTTTTCCAAACCTACAACCGGTGTGAGGCTCAAACCCATAACCCCATGATCAAGATCACATGCTCTACCAACTGAGCCAGCCCTGTGCCCCTAAACTGAGGATTCTTGCTCAGATTGGATCCCACAAGGAAGCACAGACAGGCCTTGTTAGGGAGAAAGTTGAGGGCACTGGCTAGAGTTTGGTCAAGCAAGAACTCTTTATCGCAGTCCAAAAAAAGAACACAAACACTTTTCTGTTGGAACAAAGCCAAGCTACCGAAGACCTGGTGACTGATCTTTTAAATATTCTCAACATCATATGGAACAGTATTTCCATGTTGCTGTAGGGAAGGCCAAAAAAATTCTTTCTCTACTCTCTTTGGTTTAGTGTGTGGAGTCCATGAATCGAACTGAAAAAAAGACAGATTAACAGGAAAAAAAAATAGATTTAGTTCTTTACCTATAAGGGGAGTTCACAAAGAAATACCTCAAGGTATGCTGGGTGGCTCAGTGGGTTAAAGCCTCTGCCTTCAGCTCAGGTCATGATCCCAGGGTCCTGGGATTGAGTCCCGCATTGGGCTCTCTGCTCAGCGGGGAGCCTGCTTCTCTCGCTCTCTCTGCCTGCCTCTCTGCCTACTTGTGATCTCTGTCAAATAAATAAATAAATAAATAAATAAAACCTTTAAGAAAAGAACAAAGAAATGTTACTCAAGAAGGAAGTTAGATGAGCCAAGGGGAAAAAGAGAGAGAGAGAAAGACAAACTGAGAAACAGACTTTCAACTCTAGAGAACAGGCTGATGGTTGCAAGAGGGAAGCAGGTGGGAAGTGGGGGAAACAGGTGATGGGGACAAAGAGTGCACCTGTATGAGCACCAGGTGACGTAGGGAAGTGTTGGCTCACTGTCCTATACACCTGAAACTAATATGACATTGTATATTAACTGGAATTTAAAGAAAAACTTAAAGAAGAGAGGGTTAGCCTGGAGTATCCAATGTAACCCCAGGTTTCCTTTAAATGTGGAGAGAGGAAGTGGAAGACTCCATGTCAAGGTGAGGTGGGAAAGACTCAGTGCCCTTGCTGGCTTTGAAGGTGGAGGAAGAGGCCACAGGCGAGGAGGGCAGGCCTCCTCTGCAAAGTGGAAACCGCAGGAAATGGATTCTCCCTGGGAGCCTCCAGCAGGAACAGAGCTCGGCCAATACCTGGATGGTAGCCCAGCGAAGTCCACGCCAGCCTTCTGACCTCTAGCACTGTGAGATAATGTGTGTTTTTTTAAGGCAAAAAATAATAATAATAATAATAAATAAAGAAGAAGGAAGACAGAATTCAGGGATTATACACCATTTTATTTTTATTATTTTTTAAAGATTTTATTTATTTATTTGACAGACAGAGATCACAAGTAGGCAGAGAGGCAGGCAGAGAGAGAGGGGAGGAAGCAGGCTCCCTGCTGAGCAGAGAGCCCGATGTGGGGCTCGATCCCAGGATCCTGAAATCATGACCTGAGCTGAAGGCAGAGGCTTAACCCACTGAGCCACCCAGGCTCCCCTTATAAACCATTTTAACAAAGGTAATAAATTGATTGCGGAGAAGTAACTAGACAGAGAAGGAAGGGTCGGGCGTCTATTAATTGCGGAGAGACAAATACATGGGGAAAACTAAAGGAAGATCAAAGTCATGTGATGAGTTTTGATAAACAGACTCGAGGGGTCTTTTCCATCGATGAGGGTTGTCTTGGTGCTTAAGGTCGTCCTCCTTTTCCTGGTTCAGGATGGGGAAATAACTTTACAAACAGAGATACCTTGACAGGGGGAAACGGATGCCGTCCTGCCTTTATAGAAAGATGCGGGTCAGTGAGATTTTCCTGCGTCTGCTGTTTCTCAGTCACCTTCAGCTCAAAATAATCCTTGTGCCAAAGTGGCGTATTTTGGGGTCACATGCTCTGATCCTTTTCATTGTCAGGATGTGACCTGAGTGGGATGCTGGGCCCCATGTGGAATGCTGAAGGCAGTTGTGAAAAATAAACAAGGGGGAGGGGAAATATGAGTGAGTGAGTGAGTGTGCGTGTTTGCGTGCACACGTGTGTGTGTGTGAGAGAGAGACAACCCTCCCACTAAGTGTAAGCCCAAATTCCAAAGTATGTGAAAAAAAAATCTAAGAACGTCAACAAAATGAACAATCAAAAAATAAATTCACTCAATTAATTATTTTGAACTCATGCTCCCTAATAAATAGTTAAGAATAGTCACAAAAGAGACAGGGTGTGAGGAGTATAAGAAAACTAGACACTAAGACAGGCAAAACAACCTTTAAATCTTCAGAAGAGAAGAAAGGATATGTTGCATATATCCAGCAAGATCAGAGATGTTAAAACAAGGAACATTTTGAGAACAAAAAAGAATGTTTGGGAATGAAAAACGTAATTTGAAAAAATTCCACTGAAGAAGTGGAGAACAAAATGCGAGTCATCGTCTGGAAATGAGAACAAAAGGACAAGAGAAAACAAGGAGAGCAGAGAACAAAACTGCGGGATCTGTTTCAGAGACCAACAACATCTGATTCTTCACCAGAGAGACTCTCAGGTCTGTGGAGAAAATTCTAGAGATCCAGGAACTTGGATATAAAAAAAAAACAAAAACCACATCTTTATTTTCCCTAACCTCTAACAGACATAGAGCATTTCCTTCTGTTGTTAGTATAAGCAACAAAACACAGTAGTCCTGTGACTAGGTCACCAATAGAAATCCTAGATATTTTCAGTTGTTACAGATCTCTTGAAATTAGTCTGCACGCATTACTATTTTATTTTTTTCAAGATTTACTTATTTTTTTTTAAAGATTTTATTTATTTATTTGTCAGAGAGAGAGAGAGAGAACACGAGCGGAGGCAGAGGGAGAGAAGCAGGCTCCCCGCCGAGCAAGGAGCCCGATGTGGGACTCGATCCCAGGACACTGGGATCATGACCTGAGCTGAAGGCAGCTGCTTAACCAACTGAGCCACCCAGGCGTCCCAAGATTTACTTATTTTTAAAAAGATTTTACTTATAGTAAAAAATATTTATTTACTTATAAAAAGATATTTACTTATTTATTTTTAAAAAGATTTTTCTTTATTTGAGAGAGAGCACACAAGCTGGGGGGAGGGGCAGAGGGAGACACAGACTCCCCACTCACCAGGGAGCCTGACACAGGGCTCCATCCCAGGACTCTGAGATCATGACCTGAGCCGAAAGCAGACATTTTACTGACTGAGATACTCAGGTGCCCTGTAAGATTTTATTTTTAAGTAATCTCTGCACCCAATATGGGGCTCAAATTTACAACCCTGAGATCAAGAGTCACATGTTCAGGGTGCCTGGGTGGCTGGCTCAGTGGGTTAAGCCTCTGCCTTCGGCTCAGGTCATGAGCTCAGGGTCCCGGGATTAAGAACCCTGCAATGGGCTCTCTGCTCAGCGGTGAGTCTGCTTCTCCCTCTCCCTCTGTGCTCTCTCTCCCTCTCTCGCTTTCTCTCAAACAAAAATAAAATCTATTTAAAAAAAAAAAGTCACATGCTCTACAGACTGAGCCAGCCAGGAGCCCCGCTTATTACTATTTTAAAAAGTCATGGAAGTTATTAAATTTGCTACTAGATTTTGTTATCTAAGCATATAACTCTAACAAATACAATAACACATATAACTACATGACAAATTTATTTCTTAATGTTTTGTTAATTATATTTCAGCAGAGCTGTTTTTATAATCTGTCAACTGAAAGAGAGCCAACTGGGAAGTAGCTTAGTAAATGCTTCACTCATCCTCTTACTGAGCACTATGGTCCCAGAGACTGTCTTTCAGGTTATTCTGAAGAACTGTTCCAAAGCCTGTGAGCTCCAGGGGATTCTATATACAAAAAGGGGAAGGAGGTGTACGAGCTTGCAAGCAGTTCTCCAAACACTCATGGGTCACCAGGTATAATTTGTTTTATTGTAAAGACTAAGGTTTATTGCTTTTCACACAGACACATGGAATACCCTTAAGTCATCATAATACACTATGTTTCTATCATAATGATTATTCAGAAATATTGCCTGAGTGCCTCTGTTTCCCTGGTTTTCTGGTTCTTGTGTGTGGCTTCTCCTTGAAGTCACTTGAGAGGGCCCCTAACATGTTGCCGATTTTTTTTTTTAAGATTTTATTTATTTATTTGACCGAGAGAGAGATCACAAGTAGGCAGAGGGGCAGGCAGAGAGAGGGGGGGAAGCAGGGTCCCCACTGAGCGGAGAGCCCAATGCGGGGCTCAATCCCGCCTAAGGCAGAGGCTTAACCCACTGAGCCACCCAGGCACCCCTCAGTTGCCGATTTTAATGCCCTACAGTTTTAGGACATGAACTCTATGCGTTCAAGGCACAGAATGCATACATATATCTTGCATTTCAAAGTGTTATTGTGAAAAGGGGCTCATAATATAAAAGATAAGAACCTTTAATTTGGAAAATGGGAGTTTCATAAAGAAAGATATCGAGAAAATTAACTAGAGAAATGAAAACAAGAATAGGATTTCCGGACCTGAAGGACATGAATTTCTAGAACGAAGGGAGAGTCTGTGTGCTTAGACCAATAAATGAGGATCCACGTCAAGATCTAGGATCATGAACTTGCAGAACTTATGTGAAGACCCCCAGAATCTTCCAAAGAAACAAAAGAACATATGAAGACTTGGGCATTGGGAATTCATCCCACAGTTTATCTGCAAAACCAGAAGCCAGAAGACAATGGAGCAAAGTCTCCAAAATTTGGAAGGAAAATTATCTCCAGCCCAGAAATTTATATGCAACCAAATTATCAATCTTAATAGATATGAGTGCACACAGAAGCTTCTGCTCCAGCAAAATGAAGGAAGAAATCACAAAAAGTACAAGACAGGGATTTAGCAAACTGGTAATCCAACACGGAGGAGAAGTGAAATTCCCAAAATTACAGCAAAGGGTAGTCCCAGATTAATATCTCTCCAGGAGTTCTACAGAGCAGGCAAGAGGATAAAAGGATTCTCCAAGAACAAATGCAAATGATAGCATATTTGATGTTTCAACATATTGGAAGATTTCATCTCCGGCAGAGATTGGAAGATAAATCAATGATAGCTACTTTTAGACACATCCACTTGTATCTGAACTTGGTTTGTGGCGGAGGTAAAATTACAAACCTCTGGAGAATGTATGGTTTATTCCATAAACAACCCTGGAAGAATTAGTTATCTGCATGAAAAAGTAAAGTGGATCCCTATCACAGACGGAAACCAATTCCAGGTATCTTACGAGCCTAAATCTGAAAGGTGAAATCATAGATGAGTAGGAAAATATCTTACCTATATAAGAACACACAAATCTCAACAGAAGTTACAGGTACCTGAGTAATAATTATATTATTACATATTATTATATTATATATAATAAATTATTGCTCGATATTACTCAAAATTATTACTCAATAATAAATTATTACTCAAATTTGAGTAATAAATTTACAATTTAAAATTTTTTTAAATTAAGGATACCATACATACATAGAGAAGACAAGGCCTTCTGGAGGAAGCCACCTGTAATTCATTAAGTGACAGAGGATTAATACCCAGTGCATTTCAATAAATTTTACAAAATAATAAGATAAGTTTCATTGGAAAGAAGACAAAATGCCAGAAGGGGGAGACGGGAATAGTAAATAGCATATGAAATGATGCTTACCCTCGTATTAGTCAACAGGGAAATGCCAGTTAATCCCAATAATCTACCATTTCATACTTTTTTAAAAAAAGATTTTATTTATTTATTTGAGAGAGAGAGTGTGAGTGAGAGAGAAGAGGAGCAGGGGCAGAGGGAGAGGGAGAAGCAGACTCCCCTTCGAGCAGGGAGCCCGACACAGGGCTCCATCCCAGGACCCTGGAATCATGACCTCAGCCAAAGGCAGACGCTTAACCGACTGAGCCACCAAGGCGCCCCTACCACTTCATACTTATAAGAGTCTCAAGATTTTCTTCTGATACTCATTTCCTCCCTTGTGTCTCGGGTTTAAGCTAACAAGGCCACAAGGGAGTATCTGCTGTGCAGTTGTGGGAAAGGATTATTCACTCTAAAAAGAAAAGACATGTAGGGAAGTAAGAATCTTGGATATTTTGGGGTCTCAGGGGTGATGCCTGGAGCTGTGGCAGCCACCTTGTGAGTGGCTAGAGTGAGGTTGAAATGAGGACACTGAGTTGCACATAGGAGAAAAATGGAAGAAACCTGGTCCTTGATGAATTGTTGAATTAACCAACCCTCATAATGCCAAACCAGATTTTGTGTATCTGTGGAGGGGAGGGAGGCATAGAACAACACATTCCCTTATTGTTGCAGATGTTTTGAATTTTCTAACAGTTGCAGCTTAAATCATCCCAAGTGTCTCTGACACTAAACTGCAAATTACTCAAAAGAAGGGACGTGTCTTTTTCACCTTTATCCTCTGTACTAAAAACACTGCTAAACAGAGGCTCAAAAATTACTTAGTAAATAAATGAGAGACTATCTAGTCAGGATGGCTCTAGACAGAATGGTAAGGAAATGGAAGGCTTTTTTTTTATATTCCTCTTTCTTGGTCTGCTTTCCTATCACTCCCCACCCACATATTCCCACCACACCCACAAGGCCCTCTTAAGTTCTTCTGATACAAAGTGACAGGCGATAAAATTTTTCTCCCCTCTCCACCCCCTTTATCAAAAACACCTCTTACGTTGTCATTCCCTCCAGAGTCTCACACACGGCAAATGTTAATATTAACATATAATAATTATTAATAATAATTAGTTCCTTAATTTAGCTTCCTGCCCAGATCACATCTCCATTTTTACAGCTATCTGCAAACGCTTAACCAAAGAAGTTTCTTTTAAGGTTCCCAGACCAAATTCCAACATGGGGTGGTGGCGGGGGAGAAGTTTCCACCCTGCAAGTCACCAAACAATTTCCTCAGACATCCTGCTGGTGTCCAAGAATTCAAGTCAAATCTGACACCGTCTACCCAGAAAAAACATCAGATCCCAGAGGTTAAGGATTCAGTCCCACAAGACTGCCCCGGGGCCACTCCAGATGCCGGTTGCAAGCCCCAGGCTGTTACCTGTGCTTCCGACCAACTGGCTTCAGATCGGCTACTCCGATGACTTCTTCTTAGGTGGCATTAGTTTGCTAGAGCGTCTCGCAGAACTCAGGGAAACACGTTTACCAGTTCTTAAAGGGTACGAATCAATGGCCAGGTGGAGAGAGATAGAGCAAGGTCCCGAATAGAAGAGCTTCTGTCCTCTTAGGTCTTTGGGCCAGCTCGGGGACACATGGGAGTCTTCGGGCTCTAAGAGAGGAAGAACTCAGAAAGTGAAAAAGCTCTCCTCTGTGGCTTTATTACATTACATAGTCATGATTGATTAAGTCGTGGACATTGCCTGATTCAACCTCCAGCCCGTCTCCCCTTCCTGGAGGACTAGGGGTAGACTTGAACCCTCCATTCATGGTTGGTCCTCCTGGCAATAAGCCCCTGCCCTTGGGTGGAGTCCAAAAGTCACCTTTATAATAACGAGGCACCATCTCACTTCTCCACTAGAAGTGTGTTCCAGGAACTGTGGCTGAGGACCAAATAGGTATTTCTTATAAATGATTATATTGAAAAGCCAATGGTAGAAAGATGGAGCCCAAGGGCAACGTTGGTAAGATGCTGGAGGTGTCGGGGTGTTTTTCCAGCACCTTGTATACATATGGCCGTGCCTCCTGCTCGCCAGCTTCCTGTTGAGCCCGCCCCATACAGGCCATTGAAGGCTCATGACGGCAGGAGTAACACAGGCGTCTCCACTAGAAGCCTCACAAGAAATGAGACTGGCCAACCTCGAGCTGTACCCCAGGTGGTATATCACTAGCCTGTTTCTTCTCAGGGGCAAGATAAGTGTGAAATTAATTATTCATCTAATTTGAGCCAGCCCTTGAACCATGGTTGACCAGTTGGCCAACTCCTGGTGGCATCATTTGAAAAAGTTTTATTCACAAGGGAGCTTGTCGCACAAACCGGTGTGAAGAGTGCCCCCTGGAGTTGTGTGACGATGTGTTCCTTGTCCGAACTCACCAAACAATTAAATAGACGTGGTGGCCTAGAGATGGTCTTTCTTCATTTGGTGAGTGGGAGAACCCTCTGGAAGCTTCCAGGGCTGCCTCTTGCCGGCAGTCCTTTTGGGGTGAGGCAGGAGGAGAGCAATGGAAGCCAGGCAGAGTAGAGACCAATACCAGGAGACAGCCCTCCACGGCCATGGACTCAGCCTGGGCTGCATTCTGGAATCATCGGGGAAGCCACAAAAACAGCTGCTTGCATCTTAAGTGACTGGTCTGGGGTGTAGCCAGGGCATCTGAGATATGAAAATGTCTCCAAGGGAGCCGGTGAGCTGCCAGGTGGTCAGCCACTGCTCCAAATCTATTTCAGCTGGCAACCCCACCCCGACCACCAAACCTGTCCGTACTGGTGCCCCAAACCCCACCTTGTACCAGAATTGTTTTCTCTTCCCTGTAGCCCATTAGTTAATCTACATAACATGCCTGCAGGGCAGGTCAATGCTGTTTTGCTTTTTTTTTTTTTTTTTTTAAGTAGGCTCCATAGCCAATGTGGGGCTTCAACTCAACCCTGAGATCAAGAGTCACGTGCTCTCCTGACTGAGCCAGCCCGGCGCCCCACTGTTTGCCCATTTTTGATAGGAAGAAACAAAACTCTGAGAACACGAGTATCTAAGTTAGGGATTTACAAAATGCCTTTCCTTCTAGGAGATCTTTTAGATCCTTAAAGTGAAGACGTGCTTTCTGCCTGTTCCTTGAGGGCAGGAAGATAAGGATTTGAGTCCAGCACAGAAGGATATGGTGAATGTGGGAATGGCATGGACGGCTGGACCTGTTATGTGTGGGAATGTGTCATCATAGGGAAGGCTGGGTCTTATTCTATAGGCACTTGTATTTCAGTTCAAGATACTCGTATTGGAGGAAGAGAACTGACCAAGTAATTTCATGGATTTTTTCCAAATCTTTGACACCTACAGTTTCTATGGCTCTCTGTGTTTCTCTCCATAACACATTCGGTATGTGGGAGTCTACACTTAGCTGTTTGTATACGCGTGGGTCTGGGCTTGTGTGGATGCTCTTTTAACGTAGCATTTTCAACCACCTACCAGAGCATCTCATACTTATCCCGGGATCATGCCTGTACATCACTGGACGCCAAATCTCTCTCTCTCTCTCTTTTTTGAATGTTATTCTTTTTTTCTTTTCTTTCTTTTTTTTTTTTTAAGATTTTATTTATTTATTTGACAGACAGAGATCACAAGTAGGCAGAGAGAGAGGAGGAAGCAGGCTTCCCGCTGAGCAGAGAGCCCCATGCGGGGCTCAATCCCAGGACTCTGGGATCATGACCCGAGCTGAAGGCAGAGGCTTTAACTCACCGAGCAACCCCCGCTTTTTTTTTTTTTTTTTTTTTTAAGATTTATTGATTTGAGAGAGAGAGAGAGAGAGAGGTGGGAGAGGGTCAGAAGGAGAGGTGATTCTTAAGCAGGCCACACAGGCCCAGTAGAAAGCCCTGGGGCTCGGGGCTCCATCTTACAACCTGGAGATCATGATGTGAGCCCAAACCAAGACTTGGATGCTCAACCGACTGAGCCCCCCAAGCCCCCCAAACCTCTTTTGTTTTAGATCAGATTAACAAAATCTTACACACACTGTGTAAGACAGATAAATTCAATTATGAGTTAGAAATGTTTATGATAACAAAGGCGGTCAACAAGAACACTCAGGGGGTTCAATGAACACAAGCATGTTAACTTTTTATTTGGAAATAACTGTAAAAATGCAGAGTTTCCTGGTATATCCTTCGCTGAGATTCACTGTTATAAACATTCTACCCTGTGTGTCATTTGTTCTGCTCTCTCTCTCTCTCTCTCTCTACACACACACACACAATTTTTTTCTGAAGGTTTTAAGGACAAGTTCCATGTCGTGACCTTCACCCCAAAATACACCAGTGCAGATCTCCTGAGGATAGCGCTATTCCATTATGTAATCACACTACAGTTATCAGCTTGATAAATACATTTTCATTGACTCAAGACTCTACCATCCGGGCTCCAGTTTGTCAGTTAACCTAATAACGCCCCTAATATGCCCCTTACTGTAGGATCCTGTCTAGGGTCAGTTATTACATTTAGTGTTTCTGTCTCTCAGCGCCTCTAGTCTGGAGCAGTTCCTCTTTCTTTCTCTTTGATACCATTGCCATTTGTAAAGAACACAGTTACCCCCTGCCCCGCCTTTTTCTGATAGGCCATTCCACATTTGGGGTTTGCCTGATGTCTCTTTGGAATGAGATTGAAGTTACGTATCCTTGTCTAGAACACCACACAGATGACGCTGTGTCCTCAGAGCACCACACTTGTGATGCAGTTTTGGAAGGATGGTGAGGTCCAGAGCTGACAACCAAGAAAATTCTTGAGACATCTTTGGTCCAAAATTTTTGGTTTTATTAAAGCACAAGGATGGACCCTTGGGCGGAAAGAGCTGCTGCCCTGAGGTGGTGGAGAGTGGTTGATTCTATACTTGGGAGTTGGGCCAGGTAAGGGCAAAGGGAGGAGGCCAGGAGGACTTTGATATGCTAAAGAAGACCCTTGGGATCTTGGAGTCCTGGTTATTGTCAAGCTAAGGTTGTTTTTCCTTCAACCAAAGCATTAACATTCAGACAGTTGGGAGTTTCCTGGAGGCTTGTCACTAACATCCCACCCAGGAGTGTATGTTGGGGGGTGGGGAGGGTAGGGGAGTGGGAGGCGGGGGGTGGGGAGGTGCTTTGCAGGGTGTCAGCATCAGCTGTGTCCTCCCTCATCACTTGGAAGTACAAGGCGCCCCTGTTTCTTAGTAATGTTAATTTTGATCTCTTAGTCTAGGCATTGCCTGATGTTTCCACTGAATCATAACTTCTAACTTCCTCCCTTGTAACGGTGACAGCTTCTCTGGGAAGATACTTTATGACAATATATACACTCTGCTCCTTGTCAAAACACCGCCCTAGATTTAGCATTCGTTCAGGAGTCTGACCTTTCCCAGTCTTTACCTTGGTGCTTGCTCATACGGATTTTTGGAGACCATGGTCAACTCCATGGTGATGAGCTCCATCACCAGTTGGTCTATAGCCCTCCTCTTCTCCCTTCCTTCCTTTGTCCTTCCTTCCCTCCTACCGCCCTCCCTTCCTTCCCTGGATTCATGAATTCGTATTTTTTTTTCCAATGGTTTATAAATTGTTACTGTGCTTAATCATTTTTGTGCTCAGATTGGGAGACTCCTCAAGTTGGTTCCTGTATTGTCATGATATGCCCACCATTGTACAATGGGGCACTTTCTTACTTTCTGGCATAAAGGACTGTTCTAGACCACTACTGATGTGGGAAACAAAGGCAGAAGAAACGTTATTAAACTTCCTTACTACATACAGCCCACTGACAAGTGGCTCCTTGAAACAGGGAGAGTGACCTTCCTCTAGGAGTGCAGCTCCTTGATGTTGACACTTTGTTAAAGGCCAAAGGCAATCTTAGCTAGACCCCTAGGATCTTGCAAGTCTCCTTTAACATCTAAAAATTCCTTTGGAATGTTTCTTTATCTCTGCCCCACGTCCCAAGATACATGTTAGCAATCATCCCTCAAGCACGTGACCCACCGATACCCACCTGCAGGGTCACATGACTAAGATTTTATTAGACAATTTTCAGTGAATTCTGAGCCCTTCTATCAAGTTATCAAACCTCAGGGTGATTGTGGGATCCTCCTAAACTTGCAATTGGAGACTGAGGAGAGGGAGAAGCAGACTCCCCACTGAGCAGAGAGCCGGGCATAGGGCCCCATTGCAGGACCCTGAGATCATGACCCAAGCAGAAGGCAGACCCTTAACTGACTGAGCAGCCCAGGCGCCCCTCGTAGTTACAGTTTATTCCAAGGAAAGGACACAAACTGAAGTCAGTGAAGGGAAGACGCAGAGGAGAGAGCCCAGGAGGGTCCAAACATGGAACTCTGGTCATTTTCTCATGGGCAACATGACTTCCTCTGACTGTGATGTCTGAACGCACCTCTAGAGATTGCCAACCACAGTAGCTACCTGAGCCTTTGGCCTCGTCGGGAGTTTGTGTTTGTATTCCTGTGCAATCACACACTGCCCACGTGCTGACCTTTAGTCTCTAGCCCTTCCCAGAGACTGGGTTAAAACTTTAGTCTCTAGTTCCTCTAGAGGTCAGAACTGATAAGGCACAGCCCAAAGCCCCATTCATAGATCCCATTGTTAGATTGTCCCACAGTCAAGGCTCCCAGGTAAACAAACATTCCCAACAGGCAGGGCATTCCAGAGCCAGGAGATCACCTCCCAGTAGCTCAAGGTAAAAGCCGACCTCTTCCTGGGGTGAGGTTAATTCTTCACTGCACAATGCGAGAGCAATGAGCCTTTCCACACTCTGTCGTTTCTCTTGTCCTCAAGGGAGTCTCAAGCTCTGCTGGTGGGGGGGGGGGGCGGTTGTTAAGCATTTCTTGCATTAATGGGACCGCTCTTCTCAATTCATCCATGAGCCCTTCAGGGATTCTACCCCCCCTCGCCCCCATCCTGTTGGTGGTGTGTGCAGGATAGGGGCACAGTCAACATGGGAGGAGCAAATTCTAGGAATGCCTGAGGAGTTCAAGAGATGACACAACAGGAAGACACGTTATTCTACATTCTATCAAATTCAGAATGGGAAATTTAACATGCCCAGAAAACATGAAATAGGTTATAGCTCCCTACCCGCTTCATGCAGTGTGGACATGAGCAAGAGAGCACAGCAAGCACCTTGGACGGAATCACTGGGAGTCAGCATTCATGGGCTTGCTCAAGGGATGAGGCGGCATCACCAGCAAATGGTACCAGAGAGATACAGAGGCAAGAAAACCTACATTGTTGCAGTAACAGCAGGTTCCAAAGAGCTGTGGCTCTGGCAGTTAACAGTGTTACCTTTTACCTTGTGGTGAGACCCAGGAGTTTAGCCAAGGAGAGTGCTTCCGGCAAACAGAAAGCGATGGCACCCAGGTCCTAGAAAGGATCTTCGTGTGCACTTTGACCAATAGCACAAAGGTAATAACTTCTTTTCTATCAGTCAGTCTAAATCTTCATGGATAAATCACCATACCTGGGGCGCCTGGGTGGCTCAGTGGGTTAAAGCCTCTGCTTTCGGCTCAGGTCATGATCCCAGGGTCCTGGGATCGAGCCCCACATCGGGCTCTCTGCTCCGTGGAGAGCCTGCTTCCTCCTCTCTCTCCCTGCCTGCCTCTCTTGCCTACTTGTTATCTCTGTCTGTCAAATAAATAAATAAAATCTTAAAAAAAAAAATCACCATACCTTATGTGATTTCATGAATTTTGTAACACATTTGTTAACCAAAATGTTATAGAGACAGCCCACAGAAATGACTGGCCTGATGTTGCACATACTTGGGGCAGCCGGGGTCCTGGCCATCTTGCACCTGCTCTGGTCCAGTCCTGGAATCAGTCTTTTGTCCACGGAACCTGGACAAAATGGCCAGAGACCAAGGTCTCTGTTAGTTCCGTGAGCTCGAGAAACACAAAACTTTGAACTCGGGAGTGAGAGTTAACACTTTCTGGTCTTTTATCAGACTCACCACCTGTAGGGAATAATGCCATTTGGGGCAGTCCAGCATCTGTCCCTTTCTCCCTCCTGCTAGTACCCCATCTTCCGTGGGGTGTCTCTGTTGGGCATAGTTGGTTTATCACTAACGGAAAGGGCCATTAGCTCCTCCTTATCCCCCCAAGAACCACATGACTAAGCGTCTCTCACTTGAATGCTTTCCCCTGTGAGTTTAAATCTTGAGCAAGTATCACAGGAACATAGACAAGTTGGAGGTGGTCCAGTGGCAAGAGTGAGCAGTGGAACTTCTCAGATTCTGCTTGTCGATCCCTCCTGAATCCCCTGGTTGGTTTTGTTGTTGCTGTTGTTTTGTTTTGCTTCCATTTCCCAAGATGAAGTTTGTCATCCACCTGTTGATTTTCTGGACTCTTCTGAGCCTTCTTGCAATAAACATTCTCTCTCTCTCTTTTTTTTTTTTTTTTTTTTTTTGCCTTTTTGCATAATATAGTCAGTATTGATTTTGTTCCTTAAAACAACAACTCTTGACTGAATTAGCGTACTATTTATTTCTGGTTTTTTTTTTAATTGTTTTTTGGTATCAAGAGGATTTCAATTCCATTAAGTTTTGCAAATGGTAGTAATTTAACAGCTTGTCTTGTAATCTCAGGATACACAGAAGTAAAGTCTTCCAAAAGCTTGAGTGTAGTTATAGGAAATTTCCATTTCAACATGGAAGCATGTAGCATATCTAAGAACAGTTCTTAATCCTTAGTGGGTGACTGTTTAATTTTGAAAGTGTTAATGAACAGCTTTCTACCACTTACAATTTTTGCTGTTCATAAAAAATACTTTCCAAATATATCTTATAACACGAAATGTTCAATGTTATACGTAAAAAAGAAACTCAAAAATCTCAGGACTCACTCTTGACCCTTAAAAGTTCTAAAACAACGAAATTTGTTTTGTCTTTGTATATGAGAGGTAAACTTTGTTTCACTTTCATCCTTGGTGCATTATTTACATTTGTAAGCACGTAAGAAAGAGATGGAGGTCAGCACAAAACGGTTCAGGCTTTTGGCACAGTTAACACATTGGCAAGCCTCCCTTATGTTTAAATCTGTGTCTGTCACATTGGAGTATATGCAAATGTGTGCTGATACACTTCCAAAAAAATAGAAAAAAATCCATTGTGAAAAATGAAATTTGGATGTAGGCTTCTATGTGGAATCGTAAAAATCCTGCTGGAAACAACAGGTCTGCTGGGAATATTCACCTTGTTCTGCTTTATTTTTTTTTTTTTTAATTGTACATTTCTAGGTTTGTCCTCCCTCCTTCCTGACATCTTCCCTATGCCCAGTTCAAAAGAAAAATCTCCCTTCCTGGGGTACCTGGGTGGCACATTCAGTTAAGCATCTGACTCTTGGTTTCAGCTCAGGTCATGATCCCAGGGTTGTGAGATCGAGTCCCGCATCCGGCTCCACTGTCAATGTGGGGTCTGCTAACGCTTCTCTCTCTCTCCTATGCCCCTGCATACTCTCTCTCTAATATAAAGAACTAAATCTTGAAAAGAAAAGAAAAGAAATATCTCTCTTTCATTTGCTTAAAGCAATTATTTCCTTTCTATAGAAAGAAGAGGCAAGATATAGCCTTCCCTGAGTGCCCACCATTTGGGCTCGGGATGTATTTATTTAGTTTTATTTTTACATATATAATGCCTTGTTTTCTCAAATGTATTTTAAACTCCTTAAAGCCATGAGCCAGTTCTTGCACAGACAAGTGTCATGTGATCAGTGTGAAATTCCACTTTTGCTCTTCAGACCCATTTTCACCTATGGAATGGAGTGTTTCCCAGTCATGTTCCCTGACACCTTTGCAATGTTGACTCATCTTCATGCCGCAGGTGCTATTTTTACTAGACATTTTTCTGCGAATTACTCACTTTTCAAATCTAAAGTAACTTATTTTATTTTTTAAAAGCTTTTATTTATTTATTGGCAAGAGAGAGAAAGAGAGAATGAGCAGAAGGAGGGAAAGAGGGGAGAGAAAAAGAAGCAGACTCCCCGCTGAGCAGGGAGCCAGGCTGGAACCCCAGGCGTGGGGATCATGACCTGAGCCAAAGGCAGGCATTTACGCAACTGAGCCACCCGGGCACCTCCCCCAACCTTAACTTTTTTAAAAGGAAGCTTTTCTTAAAATAAGGAAAGCTGGCTGGCTTAGTAAGAGCATGTGACTCTTGATCTCAGGGTTTTTAGTTCAAGCCCCAAGTATGGTATAGAGATTACTTAAACTCTTTAGGGGGCACCTGGGTGGTTCACTTGGTTAAATGTCCTACTCTTGACCTCAGGCCTTTCTTCCTATTTTTTCTTTAAGATTTTATTTATTCATTTGAGAAAGAAAGAGAGTGAGAGAGAGAGAGAGAGAGTGTGTGTGTGTGTGTGTGTGTGTATGAGCAGGAGGAGGGAGAGGGACAAGCAGACTCCCTGCTGAGCAGTGAGACCGACTTAGGCCTCTATCTCAGGACCCCAACATCACGACCTGAGCCGTAACTGACTGAGCCCCCCAGGTGCTTCTCAGTTCAGGTCTGCATCTCAGGGTCATGAGTTGGAGCCCCACGGTGGGTTCCACTTTGGGAACGGAGCCTACTTAAATGACAACAACAAACCCAACCCTAACCCTAATCCTAACCTTAACCCTAACCCTAACTAACTAACTAACTAAATAAATAAATAAAAGGAAGCTTTCCATAAATAGGAAACCAGTATTGTTTGGCACAAAATGAAGGTAACATAAAAATAAATACATTTTTTTATGGGGTGTCTGGGTGGCTCAGTGGGTTAAGCCTTTGCCTTCGGCTGAGGTCATGATCCCAGGGTGTTGGGATTGAGCCCTGCATTGGGCTCTCTGCTCAGAGGGGAGCCTGCTTCCCCCTCTCTGCTTGCCTCTCTGCCTACTTGCGATTTCTGTCTGTCAAATAAATAAATAAATAAAATCTTTTTTAAAAATACATTTTTTAAAGCAGCACTGTTATTCCTTAAACTCTGGCCAGTCACCACTGCCTTTGGGCTTTGAGGCCAAGGGAAAAAGCACATGTTAGAGCCATTTCTCCTTAACTGATTGGAGGGATTTGGAACATTGGGAAGGGCGTACCTTTCTTTGTCACCGCGGGCCTCAACGTTATTGAAGTTATCCACATCAACTCAGACCACCCTGTGGAGCATAGGAGGCACACACCCAGTATAAGGAGAGCAGCTGACCAGTAGTAAGACATGTCTTGTCCTCCAGCTTCTTGCTTTGTGTGTCTCCACGACTCACTCCGCAATTTGTCTCCACTCTTGCTTGCATGGTGGGACCACACAATGCATGTCTCATCATTGACTGAGCCTTAGGTTTCTT